>CAUYQG010217872.1:0-44493 GCA_963574415.1 Tarsius wallacei
TTCTTTGAATGGAGATTTTTAGAATGCATTCTGAGAATAAAGACATCAAAAGGCATTGTGTAGCATTTATCTATACAACAGAAGGTATTCGGCTAATTATAGACCTGTGTGATTACAGATCAGGAAAAACAGGTGTTTCTAATCTGTGTTATACAGGCACAGGTTCTCCTTGCAGCATCCTCCTCAGTACTTGGGGGCATCTTGGCCTTGTTACACTAATAGAAGGGTTGGTTTTGCTTTCATCCCCATCACCCCTTCCTCCTTGTTCTCTCTAATGAAGAGCAATTTCCCTGGGTGATATGGTCTTGGCCAGTCTTTTTCCTACTTTGGAGAAAATTGATTCTATTCAGTCCGGTTGATCTAGGGTCTTTTGTTTATTCTAATCCAGGCTTCAATTCCAGGGCCATCCTCTTCCATTGAGAGAAGAAACAATGATGTAATTTGAGGTAATTGGACCCAGCAGCACTATTTGGATATTTCAATTTGATGAGGTGTAGAATATAAAGCCAAATGACTAGGAGGAGGAAGAATATGGAAGTCTCAAACCAAGAATGAGGTGCAGCTTGTTAGTTTACTAAATATTAACAAGACCTATAATTTTTGATATTTGGACAATGATGTATGTGTGACTGACACAACCTTTGAGGAAACATATAAACCCAGCCATTAAGAACTGCACTCTCTTAGAAACTGGAAGAAATTTAGTGATGGTAGAATATGCAGGTTTAGGCAACACAGTAGATTCAAGGGAATAAATGAGTATTTGGTCTATAGAGGATCTCCACTTCTGAAGGGAATGACTATGGTTGAGAGGGGATAGAAAGCACAACCATGCTACCAATCGAAACTGGACTGGATTTTTAAAAATGTGTTATATATACACAACGGAATGCTATGCACCTATAAATAAGGTCAAAATTATGGACTTTGCAGCAACTTGGATGGATTTAGAGTCTACAATACTCAGTGATCTATCACAGAAACAGAACTGAGTACCACATGTTCTCACTCATAAGCAAACTCTGAACATTTACCATAATACTATAAGAAAGGGATTAGCAGTACTGGAAAACTACTAAGGGAGGGGGAATGTACAACATCAATAAAGGTACCTGATATCAAACCAGTTGAAGTGGAGACCAAAGAGAGGGTCAAACTTTGACTGTATGATGACCACTTGCATATCTAATCCTGAATTATACCCCACATCTTTAAAATAAAAAATGTTTTGTAATGGAGGTCTCCTATTGATGCTGTGGAGTTATAACTGAATCACTGCAACTCCTAACACTCTCAGCAGCAAGGCAAATTATCTCCTAACACTCCACAACATAGGGTAGGTGTTGCAACAACTCAGCTATGCCGTTGTATGGCAAAAGCAACCATGGAAAACACTTGAGTAAATGAATGTGACAATACACTAATAAAATTGTATTTATAAATGTGAAAATTTAAATTCCAGATAATTTCATGCCATATAATGTTATCTTTATTTTGAAATTTTTTAATTATTTAAAAATGCAGAATCCCCAGCAGTTTCCCATTACTGCCAAATGCTTTTGAGGGAAACTGCTAGGGGACGGAGGGGCATACCTCATCAATAAGGTTACCTGCATAATCAAAATTCGTATACCTAACCCTGAATTGTACCCCACATCTTTATAATTAAAAAAAAAGTGAGATAAAGCAAAAAAAAATGCAGAAGTCATTCTTAGCTCAAGTGCCATAGAAAAGCAGTTGGCATGCTGAATTTGACCCATGGACCACCCTTTGTCAACTCCTTGTGCATATTAATATCTTTTTAGCCAGACTGCAAGAATTAATGCTCTAAACCAAAGGTCAGGCAGAAATTGTTTTACAGAGGAGAAGACATTGAGGTTCAGCATGAGTTTAGCATTGGCACAGGCTTTATTCATATATAAAGCTGTATATATAAAGTTCATACATATAAGCTGTACAAAATATTAGAATTCAAGTGGCCTTCTTCTAAATGTAGAGTTTTACGATTTTGTGATAGCACCTGGGAATACCATTTTTATATTAAAGATAAAGATTTAGGGTATACATGTTGAAGGACTTTCTTCTTAGCTCTGTTTTTCAAATGCTGCCGAAGGTTGTGAAAGCTTATGGGAAAAATGGTGCTGAGCTATGATGAGGTTGTCCTATCACAAGAACAAGACTCAGTGCTCTAAGGATAATGTCTGCTTTCTGTGACTGGTATTATCTAGAGAACTGTCCATGTATATAACCACAGGATGAACCATTTGGAAGTCCAAGTCTGTTCACATAAGTAACCACAACTCAACTCTACTCATTCCCTTTAACTGGACGCATTTGTGCAGTACACAAACTGCACAACCATACAAGAATACCCCTGAGTCCCCAGGCTTGCCTTCTCAAGAAAATCTTCTGATTTTATTCTTAGTGTTCACAATTATCAAGTATATATTTTGATTATTTCTTCTCGGGATAGATTAGCACCAAGCAAAGAGAGGCGGGAAAAATATGGTACCTCTTGCAATGACCAAGACTATTATAAATTCAGATTTTCTTGATGTCTCTATAGGTAAGTGACATGGCACCAAGAACAGAGCAATAAGAATGGACATGACATAATTTCATTTTGAAGGACATGGCCACCACTATGTTTTTATTAACAGGATGGTGCCACCTAATAGCCATGGTAGAAGCATCTGTCCTATAGTGTCTAGTCTCCTATAATAAATAATCTTGTTGTATTACTACAGATATTAATTAATGATAAATGATAATATTAAAAATTCTAAGAGTCTGGTTTTTATGTTTTAATGTTTGCTGATGTTGTCAATCAGAACAAATTTTACAGACACCCTCTCTAGCTACCCTTTCTGCTTTTCTCCTTAGGAGGCTGTCGCCGTTATCTGTAAAATTTATAAGAGTTACTGATTATAGAGGCTATAAGATCATACAATAGTTCCAAGAAAAAAAATTGGATAAACACTTAACCACATGCTATATTTTGTAGTTCAAGTCTCTGTTTTTTTGTGGTGCCAACAGGTTAATGAATGTTAAATTGAAGGAAGCACAGATTCTGCCTTCCCAATTAATAGTCTGGAGGCTAATGACATTGTCAGTTTTAACTGTCATTAGTCAGCAAGGTAAACTTTTCAGGGACCTGATCATAGACTTGACTCTTCCACGTATGACACCCATAAGGAAGATGTCCCTGATTCAGTTCATTGGTTCTTAAACCTTTACCCAATCTTTTATGTTATAAGTAACATAGAAAGCCAAAAAAAGGAAAATAAGATGCTATCTTTGACTGTGACATAATTATGATATCTTATTTTAAAATGTATTATACTATTAGAAAAAGATTGATTTAAAATATACATGGAAATTGAATGGTAAATTAAATACAATAATTTAAAAGTTGAACAAGTAGAACTACAATAGCTACAGAGAGTAAATATATATTTATATTTTTGATAGAGTTTTTGTTAATTTTATAGTAGAATGAAATGAAAAATATTGCAGAATGACATAAATTTACTTTTAAAATATGGTTTGACTTATCATGTGACCTATTTATTTTAGACTAGATCATGCACAGAATCAATTTTCTAAATTTTTAAAAAGTGAGATAACTTTGATATTAAAATGAGAAAAAAAATCACAAACAAAATCACAGATAAATGTTTGAGGTAATTAACATACTAATTACTCTGATATGATCACTATACATTGTATGTATGGAAACTCATTATGGACCACATAAATATGTACAATTATTATGTCAGTTAAAAAATAAAAATATAACAAGAAGACAATCATAGACCAACTTACTTATAGCCATAAATGCATAAATAGTAAATAATTATTAAAATTATGTTTGCTTATAAAAATATTGTGACAAGATAGATTAAATTGCATGAATATAAGGAATTTGCAAGAATGTAAGAAAGCTTCAGTGTTAGGAAATTTATGAGTGTAGTGAAGTTTTTTCTGTTTAACTGATACAATATTGCATGGAAATGGTTCATAGTGTTAGCAATTTTCCAGAGAATGTTTGAGAATGACTGAGGACAATATAACCCCTGTCATGTATGAAAAGTGTACTTTCAAGAACACCTCAGAGTACTGGTCTTTCAGCTCCACAACTGCTGATATGAAAGAGAGATTTTCTTAATATTCCAGGTTAAGACTATTAATTCTGTGAATCTACCAACAAAGAGAGAAGACCCTTAGATCTAAAATGAAAAATGATAAAATAGAACTCCTCACTCCAGAGAAAAAAAAAGTTCAAATAAAACATCATGAAGTCTGATACTTAGGGTTGAAGGTGATTTATGATCATGCTGTGTACTAGACAGGCAGATAGGAAGTAAGTTTAACCATAGTAATGATGACAACAGTAGCACCAGTGAGTACAGATGGTTTATTGTTGTATATAATGGGTTTCAGAAGAAAACTGTTAAATTATATTAATAAATGACATACAGATATTTGATAAAATATGAATTACTAATTTTATTTAAGAAATATCTTTCTTATTTTATCGTATTTTAAAGATGTAGGGTACAAGTCAGGATTAGGCACATAAGTGGTCTACTACACTAGAAATAGACAATCAGAATATATAGCATGACCATATAGCTTTCATACGAAATGGGTCAATCATGAGAGTAAAAGTGACTTCTATTAATGATAACACTGAAAGCATATTAGGCAAAAAGAAGATATATTTATCTCCAGGTTGACATACAGACAGGGAAAATTAATGAAAGAAATGAGAAAAAAATGAGATATTATAAAAATGAAAGAAATTTAATATCCAAAATATATTAATCTCTAAAATAAAGAATAGTACTAGCCATGAAAATGTTCTCCAATAAGCTATGAGCCTTCTCTACTTCATGGTGCTGATGAGGTGTGACATGGATTTGCTCCAAAGACATTTTCTATTTTTTCTTCCCCATGTCTCATATTCTAATAATATATCAAGTTAGAACCAATACTTCACACCCATCTTTAGAACATGATATTTTGTATAATTCTAGAGGGACAATTATGTGCTCATATTAAAGTCTAAGCCTTAGCCGGCCTCGGTGTCTCAGCCTGTAATCCCGCGCCTTGGAAGGCTGAGGTGAGTGGAATGCCCGAGCCCGCGGGTTCGAGACCCGCCTGGGCAACTTGGTGAGACCTCATCTCTACATTAAATCAAAAAAAAAAAAAAGAAAATTCAGCCGGGCATGGTAGCGCACGCCTGTAGTTCCAGCTACTTGGAAGGCTGAGACGGAAGGATCGCTGGAGCCCAGGAGGTCGAGGCTGCGGTGGCCGGGAGCGGCCACTGCACTCCAGTCTGGGCGACAGAGTGAGACTCCAACTCAAAAAATAAATAAATAAATAAAGTCTAAGCCTTAAGTTGGAGCATTCTAACTACAAACACTTAGACCCTTAAGACAAGTAAGAAATAGAAACATTAGAGATGGTTTTATCTTACAAATAGCAGAGAGAAACTCCTCTTGGACTGAATGTGACTCCCACATCTGATGTGAGTACTGAAAGGGACTGAGCCCTACAACAGCACCAACTCTTCAGCTGCAAGGCCAGATATGCTCAATCCCTTGCTGATTTGCATGTATTCCCCAGTGCCCATATATGCTCTTCAGAATCCTCTTGTATTCAAGAGGATTAGTGATTCTGGGCAAGAAAGAGTACCAGGCTGGCCTAGATTGAACATGGATGTGCTGACTCAACTCTTCTTTCTTTTGCTGTTCTGGTACCCAGGTGAAAAGGGGAATGCAAGGAACACCCCTGAAATGATTGTAATTCTCTTCTCCTAAATGATATTCTACCAGGGTTTCTGTGGTTCTGTAACTCATGATCTTCTCTCAGGGATCCAAGAGCTCTCAGATTAGGGAAGAAGACTGCTGGAAGAAAATAAAGTGAGATCTAGTTAATAAGGGTAACTTTGTGTTTTGTTTTCTTCTCAGCTGCTAGAGGGGATACTGTGTTGACCCAGTCTCCAAACTTCCTCTCTGTGTCTCCGAAAGACAGCATCTCCATCGTTTGCAGGGCCAGTGAGAGCATTTCAGATTATTTATCCTGGTATCAGAAGAAACCAGGCCAGCCTCCTAAGCTTCTCATCTATGATGCTGATAACCAATATTCTGATGTCTCCCCTCGGTTCAGTGGGATACAGTCTGGGACAGAATTTATTTTCACAATCAGCAGCGTAGAGTTTGATGATGCTGGAAGCTATTACTGCCAACAGGACTATACAGTCCCTCCCACAGTGTTACAGTCCTTAACATAAACCTTCCTCCCAGGCTGCTTGTGCAGTGAGGCTTTGTGGTTTCACAGCTGTCTCTCCTTTGTGGTGTGTTGAGAAGTATAGGGCCCATTTTCATGAAGGGTTGCAGGCCTCATGGGAAAAGACCCTGCATGGCTTACTTTTTTAACAAGAAAATAAAATACCTTCAATTAATTATAAAAAGCAGATTTTTAGATTAGGCCTGCACAATATTTTATCCATGGCATAGTCTTTGAATCGCTTTTCTGAGAAGAGGTGTTTTTAAGAGCAGAAAATTAGGTTACAAAAAACCCCCAAAAGCCCATGTCCAAGGAAAGAACGACAGCTACTATTGAACAGCCTATTGCCGTTTATTGAAATCTTGAAGATTTACCATGGGTTGAATATTGTGCTAAGGGCATATGGTCCTAGTGAAGCTAATCCCATAGAAACTGTCTATAGGTTAGAAATCAGAGATTCTTAGAGTTTAAGCTGCTCTAGGTTCTAATGTTTATAAAGAAAGAATATGGAAACAGATATTCTGATATTGATAGTCTGATACTTTGATTCCATAATTTTTACTAATTAATTTTTAAAATCTTATATATAGCTACATATATTAAAGCATTTGCTGTATGTAAAATGAATATAAAATGTGCAGTTCAATGAATATTATATATAATATATAATACAATATAATGTATATTATATACTGTAACCACTACCCAGATTAAGATACACACTGCCTTCAGCATCCCAAATGGCTCCTTCATGCTCCTTCCATGCTCCATCCACCACTGCCTGAGGCCACAAATGTTCTATTTTTTTTCAATATTGATTGATTTTACTTGTTTTTGAATTTTGTATAAATGAAACCCAAAATAAGTACCCTTTGGTGTCTTGCTTCTTTGATCAACATGTTTTCTGAGCATTATTTATGCTTTTGTGTGGCAGTAATTTGTTTCTTTTTACTGTGTATTAGTCCTCTGTTATATAAATATAACACAATTAATATATTTATTTTTAATTAATGAATTTATTCTTCAATTAATTGGTTGTTTTCATTTTGGTGCTATTATTAATAAAACCTGTAGGAACATTTTTGTATATATTTTGTGGACTTGTTAATTCACTTCTCTTGGGTTTATTCCTAGGAATGCTGACTTGTAGGACTGACACAGGTTTGACTTTACTAAACACTGCCAAACAGTTTTCTGAATTGAACTTGTTTAACACTTCACCAACCACATATAAAAGTTCCAGTTACTGTAAATTCATTCTAATACTTGGTATTGTCAGACTTTTAATTATATCTGTATTGGTAAATCTGAATTGATATCATGATTAAAATATAAATTTCCCTGATGAGTAATAACATTAACCAACTTTTCAAAGCTTATTTTTCATTTTTCATCAGTAATTTGCATATATTATTTTTTTGGGAGGTGCCTACTAAATCACATAAGTCATATATACAGAAATTCTTAATTATACTATAGTCTAATTTATAATTTTTGGAAAATGTTTCTTGATTATCTTGTGTTATGTTTTTATTCTTCTTAATAGAGCTGTTCTAATCTAATAATATTATTCTATACTTTCTTCTAGAAGTATTATTATTTTAACTTTCATATGTAGATTATTTTTGACTGGCATGAGATGGGTCAAGAATTTTATCTCAATTTTCCATTTTAAATCTAGTTGTTCTTCCCCATTTATCAAAAAAACAAAACAAGACAAAACAATCTATACCCCACTTGATTATCTCTGTTAGAAATCTAGTGATTCAGAAACAAAGAACTGAGTATCACATGTTCTCACTCATAAGTGGACCATGAACAATTATTGTAATACTATAAGAAAAGGATTGGCAGTAGTGGAAAACTGCCGGGTGGGGGAGAGCGGAATTGGCAGTAGTGGAAATCTGCTGTGGAGGGGGGGACACCTCATCAACAAAGGTGCCCACAAAATGAACATTTGCATACCTAACCCGGAATAGTACTCCACATCTTTAAAATAAAAATTGTTTAAAATAAAAAAGAAATTTAGTGAGTATATATGTGAAGTTTTTTCTAAACTTTCTGTTGTGTTCCATTTCTCTATTTGTTTATCTTTATACCTAAAGTGCACTACATTGTCTTATTTACTGTAGCTTTATACTAAGTCCTGAAATCTGGTCTTATAAGTCTTCTGAATTAATTTTCTTCTTTAAGATTTTTTTGGCTATTCTAGTTCTTTTGGCTTTACATCTAAATTTTAGAATCATCAACTTACAAATATCAATTTGGGATTGTAATTAGGTTGTATTGAATGTATATGTCATTTTGAAAAAAATTGAAATCTTAGCAATATTTGGTCTTCTACTTTATGAACATGAAAAAATTTCTATTTTTTTCCTTGAATTTAAAATAGATATTTTATATATTGACATTATATCTAGAGACTTTGCCAAGTTTTACTATTTTTAGTGGTTTATTTGAAAATTATTTAAACATTTATGTACAGAATGTTATTATCAGCATATAAAGATATTTTGCTTTTTTTCATATTTAGTGTCTTTTATTTATTTTTTTGCCTTACTACATTTGCTAGAACCTTCGGTATAATTTTAAATAAAAGAGATAATAGTGAACATTCCAGTTTTTTAAACCTGAGGGGTGAAATGTTAAATATTTTATCTTTGAGTATGATGCTTACTGTAGAATGTTTTCTAAGAGTTTTTATTATGAACAACTGTTGACTTTCTCAAACAATTTTTAAACTGCTGTTGATATAATCATATACTAGTGGTATTAAAAAAAGTATACACATTTCAAGTGAGATGTTTGCCATAATCAGAAGTGTCTGGACACTGATGGTAACCACTTTGAGCACCTCTTGTAATTGCAGAAGTCATACGTGACTTGTATTCATTTTATTGTGCATTACAACTTTAATACAGATTTTTTTCTTTCTTAAAATGTGTATACTTTTGGGGGGCACCATTTGTAGTTTGTTATTTTTACTCTGTGAATACGATAAATTATATGGGTCAATTATCTAATGTTAACATAAACTTACATTCTTGAAATGTATTTCATTTGGTCATGATAAGTTATGAGAGGAGAGAGAAAGAGAAAATTTACTTTTATAAATTTTTTGTATCTATGTTTATGAGAGATAATGGCATTTAATTTTTCTCATAATGTCCTCATTAGTTTTTAACATAATAAGTATTTTTTTTGTAAAGTTTCAGCAATTCAAATCAAACAGGATGAAGGAGATTTAATTTTTGAGCAAAGTTGCTCTTGAGTCTCACTGTGATTATCAGTATGGTGGTGGTGATGGGAAGATGCATGAAAAATATTTTAATGAGATAGCAGAAATGATTGAAATAAACAAAATTGCATGGCAGATGAAAGTATATTTTTAAAATTACCTATATATACAAATATGTTTCTCTTTTTAATTTATACTTTTGTTTCTACGCATAGAAAGGGATAGACCACAGGCGATATTTCGGTCTCTTTACGTTCATGTTTTCATTTCAACATATTAACCTATAATTCATTTTTTTGTGAATTATCTAGATAGTTGAACATTTTGTATAATGTTGTACTAGCCATTTGAGGTTGTGGAATACTGAAGCTGAATTTGAATGGCAGGCACAGCCACTCATAGTAAACGATCATCTGAATGGACTAGACACCAGTTGGGGTGGGGACTGAGCACACTGTTTAGGAAGGAGAAGCATCAAGAGTAAAGAAAGGATAAATATGTCTCTAAAACTTTTCATAGTGTAGGAGAAAGCACTTCATAATATTTATATTTTCACAACAATATTCAAAGCATTTATACTTCATTTCTGAACTCAGATGCCAGAGCAATTATTGTGCTGACTCAGTCCATTGTCACCAGGGAGAGCCACCACAACTGGCTGGACCAGTTATGTGGCAGCAGTGATGCAGCCCGGCATTGCCAGAGCCCAGTTTAGGATCCTGAGATTCTCATCATGAGTGCACCCATATGACATCATCCTGACTCAGTGGAACTATTAGAGGATGCGGGACTTGCTCACAGCTAGGGCCTGATGGCTGAGGATGCTGCACAGTATTACCTGCCTCATTCTTCCTCACATGGTGCTGCAGGTCGGGACGTGACCCTTTGTGTTGCTGATCCTGGGGTTTGATCTACACCTGCTGCCTTCTTTACTCCCAGAGCTCCTTTTGCTTCTGTAGTTACTGTGGTGGGAGTCAGAAAAGCAGGGTCATTTTTATGAAACACCACATTCAATCTCTTAAAAAAGAGACATTGTCAAAGAAGGGGCCAGAGTTTTGTTTTGTTTTGTTTTGTTTAACCTGCAAATGAGTCATGTAACCATAGTCCTTGATTCTTTCTGGGTGGTATTATGGCTTTTGTGGCCTGTTGGTTATTTTGGGTCTGAGACTGATTACCCTCTTTGAATTTAATACTGTGAGAAGTGTTTAACATAAGCCTTTTTGTTATAAAACTGTGACCAGTGTTCAAACACCTCAGATAAGCAATATTGAATTTGCCTTCACCTTACTGATACAATTTACATAATGAATGCAATTCATCAAATTTAGGATGATGATTATGGTGTCCTCCACAACTCAGTGAATGTAGAGGAAATAAATAAATAATTGTATATAATTTACTTGTAGCACCATATGTGTGCATACATACGTGTGTGTGTGTGTGTGTGTGTGTATCAGTATATGTGAAGTGGTTTTGAATGAAAAAATCTATTTGACAAGACATGAATAGTCTCTTCACTAAAAAATAATCTAGTCATTCTTCCAGGAATGAGTCTGACTTACTATATCTCTCTCCACCAGGATGAACACATAGCACCTAGTTAAGTTTATGAAATCCTCCAGCTTCCTACACCTACAACCACTACCTGAGTGTTGAACACTTTTTCCTATTACTCTATTTCTTTACTTTATATCATAGTCCCACTTAAAATGTCATTCAAAGAGACTATTTTTCATAAGGATGTTTTGGATAAAATGAGCCAAAATTCTCTCTGAAGCTATCAGAAATTCTTGGCTACCATCTGTGCATTTCTAGAAGGAAATGTGAGTATGAGGAAGAGCAGAGCTGACAACACTTTCAGCTGTTTTTGTGCCCACTGCACTCCCTAATAAAAACAATGACAGCAATCGCATTACAGGGTAAGCCTCTACTGCCTTCAATGCTTATATCTCAGCAAACCTTCTTCATCTTTATTTCAAACACCTAGATATTTTGATAATCATAGGAAAAATACCCAAATCTTTTGTCCATAATAGGAAAAGTAGGCAAGCCTCAGTGTAATGCAAATATTTTTTAAGCTAGTGACTCTCAAATTTTGGGATTGCTAATATATATATGGAGACCCCCCCAAAAACTGGAATTATTTTGGGGGGGGCCAGTCCCCTTGTAGTACAAGCTTCCCCACTAGGTAAGTATTCTAGGAACTCATTGGCATCAGTGTACCAGTAGTGTTGTTGTAAGAGGCTGCATTCAGCTTCAGTGGAATTTTTGGAGATTCTTTCAACACGTTTGCCCATTTCATGTTGGGTGATTTATGAGTGCATCTGCCCAGCAGTTTTTGACCAAAAAGAGTATGACCCCCATGCATCACACTCCCTGTTTATCCCATCTAGTCCTGAGTTACTATTTTTTTTTTCCCAGATGAAATCTCAAAGGAAAATGTTTTGTCAATGTGAAAGAGGTGAAAAAAAAGAAGTACTCAAAGGCATCCAAATTGACACATTCAAAAACAGTTTTAGCAATGGAAAAAGCATCTCAATAGGTGTATTATATCAAATGGAGAGTACTCTGAAGAAGACTGAAGTTTAAACATTTAAAAATTGATACATAATTTTTTAAATAAGTAAACTTTGTTTTTGGGTTCCCTCTCATAGATACATAACATATATACTGTAATACTTATTGATAAACTTGTTAAGTGCTCAGTAAATATTAGTTATCATCATCAATTTGATTCATCACACACATTTGAAGGCATCTGATAAGTACCATGTAATATAGAGCCTGATTCCATTTTTGATATTTGATTACTGACAACTTTCAAGCCCTACCCTCCTGTTTCCTTTTGATCCCATATCTATGCAACTGTCAGGTTGAAATGTAAACCTTACAAATCTCCAGCCTATTCTAGGAAACTTTTCCCCAGTCCCTTTCCCAATCCACTATAAAGGCCCAAATCTCCACTTCACTCAATCCAGTTTGGATCTGCTTGTGCCCACTTTTCTATCTTCAGAAATCTCTCATACAAGTGATACATTTCTTTCAAATTGTGTTGCATTGTGGAGAGTCATCAGCTTTGGCTTAATGCCTATAAATCTCAAGAAGGACACAAATAAATGGAAAAACATCCCATCTTATGGATTGGAAGAATCAATATTGACAAGCTGTCCATTTTACCCAGGGCAATCTACAGTTTCAATGTAATTCCTATCAAATTGCAAACATCATTTTTTATAGACCTAGTAAAGACAATACAGAAAATTATACAGAAGCAAAAAAGAGTCCAAATACCTAAAGCAATTCTCAGCAAAGGGAACAAAGCTGAAGTTATCACACTTCTAGACTTTAAACTATTCCAATGGTGCAATAACCTAGACAGCATGGTAATGGTACAGGAATAGACACATAGACAAATGGAACAGAACAGAGAATCTGGAAATAAAGCAACGGCTATTCAACCAACTCATCTTTGACAAAGTCAAGAAAAGCTAACATTTGGAAAAGGAAACCATATTTAGCAAAAGATGCTGGGAAAACTAGCTAACCAAACACAGAAGAATGAAACTGGAACCCTACCTATCTCTATATTAACAACAAAAAAAAACTCAGAATGGATCAATGACTTAAATGTAAAACCTTAAACTATAAGAATCTTAGAAGAAAACTTGAGGAACGCCCTCCTGGACACTGGAGTATGCAGTGAATTCATGGTCACATCCTTAAAGGCAAAAGAAGCAAAACTACGATTGACAGGTGGGACATTATCAAAATGAAAAGTTTTTACACAGGAGAAGAAACCATCATGAGAGGAAAGACAACCACAGAATGGAAAAAGGAACCCTAATTGACAAGAAAAAAAATTAAAAAGTGGACAAAAGACATTAACAGACACTTCAAAGGAAGACGTTCAAGCAGCCAACAAAAATGAAAAATGCGCAGTCTCACTAATTATCAGAGAATGCAAATCAAAGCTACAATGAGATACTACCTAATACCAGTAAGGATGGTTATCATTAAAAAGTCAAAAAACGACAGATGTTGGCATGGCTCATAGAAGAGGGAAATCTTCTATTCTGTTGGTAGGGAAGTAAGACTGTTCAATTTTTGTGGAAAGAGATGTGATGTTTTCTCAAAGAGCTAAATAATTAGCTTCCATATAATCCAGCAATCCCACTTCTGGGAATATACACAGAGGGACATAAATCGCTCTACCAAAAAACACCTGCAAGTGTATGTTCATTGAAACATTATCCCCAATAGCAAAAACATGGAACCAACTCAGATGACTACTGGAAGTGAACTGAATAAAGAAATTGTGTATATACATTATAGAATATTAGAAAGTCATAAATCAAAACGAAAGTTTGTCCTTTTTAGCAATATGGGTGCAGCTGGAGACCATTATACTAGGTGAACTATCACAGAAACAAAGAACTGAATACTGCATGTTCTGATTCATAAGTGGGCCCTGATCGCAGATCTCGTGAGTACAAGGGTGATAATGGTAGATGCTAGGCACTACAGGAGACGGAGGCAGAGAGGGAGGAGCAAGAAATGAGGGGCACATGGCAACACACTGGATACCAGATCTACTGTCAGGAATAAAGAGGGCCTACTAGAAGTCCAAACTTCTCATGCATGCAACTTACTTATGTAGTATATTTTCACATGTATCCCATAACTCTGAAATAAAATAAGAATATTTTATAAAATGTATAATTCTGAAATATAGATTTTTATAAAAGAAAACATGATGGTATTCTCACATTCTGTTTTATATTTTCCACAATCTAAATTTCCATATCGAATGCAGGTGTATTATTATTATTATTATTATTATTATTATTATTATTATTATTTTGAGCTGGCGTCTCACTCTGTCACCCAGGCTAGAGTGCAGTGGCATGCTCACGGCCACCCCTGTGTGAACCCGCTGGGCTCCAGCGATCCTTCCACCTCAGCCTTCCAAGTAGCCATGCCAGGCTAATTTTTGATTTATTGTAGAGACGAGGTCTCGCCAAGTTTTCCAGGCTGGTCTCAAACCCACAGGCTCAGGAAATCCACTTGCCTCGGCCTCCCAAACCGCTGGGATTACCGACTGAGCCACCGAGCCCTGATGTAAAGTTTGCATGTAGTAATAAACTCCAATAGCTTCATTTTCACCCTGCTAATTTTCAGTGTGAAATCTGACTTTTACCCATTGTCACTGAATCTGTCTGGGACACCAGAAATCAGGTTGGAAACTTTATGGATTAAGCTTCTGTAAGAACCAACGGAAATAGGTGTAACCTTTACTATCTAGGGGTCTCTGACTAGACCTGCAGGAGATGGAGCCTAGCTCTCCAGGAACAATGAGCAGGGAGAATGAAATCTGGATCATCACAATATTCCCACTGGATCATAAGAGATAAGTGTAAAGTTTTATATAAATATTATATGCCTTTTCATGCTTTACCTAGAGTTACCTTATTTTATGCTAAATAATTGTGTTTGTGAATGATTTTGATTTGTATACCAAAAAATACTCAGTTTCAAAAAAGAGCAGGTAGCAGGTAGCATGAAGGCAGGTAGAAATTGCCTACACCAACCCCCACTTTCTGTGTTAGACTCTTCACCGAGCACAAGTCCTTGCTCCTTCTGGAATCTTTCACAGATCTAAACATCATTTTCACAGATCACTTTCACAGATCTAAACTTTCACTTTCACTTTTACAGATCTGAACATCACATGCCCCATCCTGGAAGAAAAGACATTCACATCTAACAAGTGGACAGAACACACGTGGAGAGAAGCCCCCAAAGCTTACCCTTCCACCTCATTCTCCTTTTTCATCTCCCTTTTGTACTTACCAGAGATCCAGAGCATTAGCAGACCCAGGAGCCGAGTAGGAAGCCCCATTTTGAGAATTCGGACTGAGGAGTCTGGGTAAATCAAAGGAAGGTCAGAGCTGAGCTTTTATTTCACATGCACAAGGGAAGGTCCTCCTTAGGAAGCAATTCACAAATCCTCTGGTAGGTGAACTAGTGTGGAAAGAGACAATAGGAGGATGAGGGACTCTTATGAACAAAGTGACATAAGCTGTCTTTATGGATAAAATAAAGCCAAAAAAGAGGTAAAGTTAATGCTCCCCACAGGAGAAAGAAGAATTTGACTAGGAAAACCTAAATCTGTGAGGAGGATTCCATGGACAACATTCTGCCACCCTAAGAAAGTGTCAGATACCCTGATCTGTAGAGATGTGTGTTCAGCATTAATCTCTAGAAACTGAATTGACATTATGCTCTATTTTTATCAGGTAATCTACAGAAGGAAATATTTCCCACACTTACTAATTCTGATAGAATATTCTCTATATAATAGCATGGAATTGTGCCAGTTGAAGAATTGTCTAGTAATGGTCGTTACCTTTTTAAGTGTGTAAGAGTATTAAAATCAATAGCTAGAAACAGTCTTCCAGGGACTTTTGCATCAATTCATGAGAGTGCTCAAGTCAATAGAACTTGGCAGGAGGAAAGATTTTGTGTTTCTTATAAAGAGTGATGCATTATACCAGTTCAAGAGAAGAGAAAAAGAGGAAATAATTTTATGTTTCAGACAGTAAATAAAAAATTCTTGGTAACCAATTGTTACAAATCAGTGTGTATCCTACTATACTTAACCTCACTATATCCCAAATTAATCAAATAATTTTTTTAGAAAAAATTTATCTTGGAATGATGAGACATAATGAATAGTTGATATAAATATTCATATATATATATTTCTTTTTTTTCCTTAGTTGTACTTAGAAAAAAATCTTCCCATCTTGATTCTTTGTTGTCATGTAGAACCAAGTCCTGCCAGAGTTTTCAGGTTCCACATTACCCCTATCCCCCACTTGTATGTTAGGCAGACACAGTCATGAGACCAGAGTTCCAAAGGACATTCTGTATGTGAGAAGAATTAGAAATGGACCCTCTGTTGAATGTCTCAGAATAATCTATACCTTTGGCTGACATTGTGTTAAGTACTTCATTTAAATATAGAGCATGGAATAAGGGCTGGGTCAGAGCTTCTCAGGCATGTCAACCTACAACAACATCTGCTATTAAATAGGGGAAAATGTAAATATTCATTGTACTTCAACCTGATAAAGGTCATGTTGAATTGAATTGCTTCTGAAAAATTATGCCAAAGTCAATTTGTTTTTGTCCTGCAAGCAAAATCCTCAAATAAATGAAAAGAAAACTGTAGTCCTATTAAACATTGACTAATTTAAAACCAAACTTTCATATATTTATCTATTTAATTTATTATTTTGTGGTGGGGTCTCACTCTGTCACCCAGGCTGGAGTGCGGTGGCACAATCACAGCTTACCACAACCTCAACCTTCTGGGCTCAAACAGTCCTTTTGCCTCAGTCTCTGGTAGCTGGGACTATAGGCATGTGTCAGCATACCTGGCTAATTTTTAATTTTTTAGAAATGATGTCTGGCTGTGTTGCCTAGGCTGGTCTGGAACTCCTGGGCTCAAGCAATCCTCCTACCATGGGCCTCCCTAAGTGTTGTTATTACAGGCATGGATCACTACACCCAACCACAAAGTCATATTTAATTGACCAAGAAAACAAAGTAAGCAAAAATGATGTAGATGTTTGAATTCTGAACTTCATGGCAGCAATATGGTTTCCCCATCATAAATCATGATGAAAAGACAGTAATAGAATTATATATATATATAATATTTTGCTATTTAAAATTTTTCTTATCCTTTTTCATTAATTTGTTTTTTTGCTGTTTATTTGACTTGATCATTTCTCATGATGTTAAGAAAGGCATTTTTGTATCATACTCTTGGCATCTGAAGATACCAAGGCAAGTAGATGTTTTCATTCCTAGATATAGACTTCTGTTCTGAAAATTACTATAAGCATGCTAGTGAAAGGGGTTAGAAAATTAAGCAACTGAAATAAAAACAAGCAAACAAAAAATGAAAGAACGCTCTTATGAATGTTAAAGCTGGTTTTTAAGGACTATTCTAAAAATATATTAACTCATGAATCAATTTACTTACTCTTGTGGGTTGAGATGTGCATCTTCTAAAACTATGTTGAGGTCCTAGTCCTCATTTCTCAGAATGTGACTTTTTTAAAGAAAAAAAGCGGTAGGTATAATAAGACACTATAGATGAGGTCATACTATAATATAATATGACTGTTGCCCTTTTAAGAAGAGGTGAGAGGACACAGAGACAAACACACAGGAAAGAGACAACCACATGATGACAGTGGCAGAGAGGAGAGTTACCAAAACAAGAGTCAAAGAATTCCTGGGGCCACAGGAAGCTGGAAGAGGCAAAGAGGGATGCAGGTTTCAAAGAAGGCATGGCCTGGCTATTACCTTGATTTCATACTTCCAGCCTTCACAGTTGTGAAAGAATACATGCTGCTGTTTTAGGCCACCGAGTTTGTGGTCATTTATTATGGCAGCACTCAGAAAGTAATGAACCTGGGTCATGCTGAATGAATGCAGAACACAGGCAGAAGTTCATCAATAGTAGGGATATGAGATAGACAACCAAAGGGGGGGAAAAGTGAATGGTACTGTACCTAAAAGAAGGGATCATGGTCTTTACTGTATTAAAGAAACATCAGAAGATTTTAAAAATGTTAAAAGATCTCATATTTTAAAACATCAGTTTTCTTTTTTCATTTTATTTTGAATTAAGGAGTTTGATGAAGTCTGTCTTATAAATGATTTCTTTATGTATCATACTTTTGGTGGTATATCTAAAAATTCTTCATCATATTCAAGGTCTTCTAGATTTTTTTCTATGTTATCATCTAAAAGTTATATAGTATTGAATTTTCCATTTAAATATATAACCTATTTTGAATTAATTTTGTTAAAAATTTGTGATTTTTTCTTAGATTCCTTTCTTTTGGTACAAATATCCATTTGCTGAAAAGTCTATATTTTCTCTATTGTATTTTTTGACATTCTTTTTTGCAATGACAAATTAACCACACTTATGTGGGTCTACTTCTATGACCTCTATTCTATCCCATTTTTCTAATTTGTCTTTTCTTTCACCAGTACCACACTGTCTTGATTATAGCAGTTTTACCGTAGGTTTTGAAATCAAATAGTGACAATATTCCAATTTTATTCTTCTTCAGTATTGTACTGTTTATCCTGGATTTTTATGTCTTGTCACATATACTTCGTAATAATTTTGTTGGTATACACAAAATAGCTTGCTGGAAATTTGATTGGGATTGCATTGAATCTGTACATGAAATTGGGGATAAGTAATATCTTGAAAATGAGTCTTCCGATTCATGGCATAAGCAGGAGATCTCTTTCTTTGTTTCTTTTCTTCTATTTCTTTCTTTCCTTCAATAGCCTAACTGAAGTATAAAAACAAAACTACACATATTTATTGTGTACAATTTGATGAGTTTGAACATGTGAAAATATTCATGATTCTATCACCACAACATATGTTGACTCACATTCTTAAAAAGGTAACATTGCAAAAAAGAATGTAGTATCTGCAAGACACAAATAATCTCTTTATTTTTCAAGGATTTCATCAAAGCACTGGTTATTATTCCACTTAAGTGTTTCTTAATTCTCACAGAGCTCAATATCAAATTTCATTCCTGAAGCACAGATAATATGAAGGGGAAACCCCAAAGAATCTAGAATTGAAGGGTAAACTGAGGCAAGGTGCGCCAGAGCTATGGGAATAATGAAAAGAATTACAAAGGAGAAGGAAGCAAAGTTTATTATCCACTTTCCATGGGCAGAAAGGAGCTGGCACTCAATAGGCGAGTGTGGCCTTGAAGACTGAGAGGCTGGGTATATATAAGGCTCTTCTGGCTAAGAGAGAAGTCTGGTGGTTATATTCTTTGATGTAGACAACAAGGAAATAACAAAATCTTGTTTTTAGACATCCCCAGGCACTGGTGTCTTGTGACTCCAGGTGGTGGGCCAGAGGCTGGGCAGGAGGTTGCTTATGGAAAACTGATAACAATGCATAATTGCTGGAAATGCAGATGCCTAAAAGAACAATTAGGGCTAGACATACTTAAGGGGCTAGAAATAATTACCAAGTCCTAACTCTGGGAAGCCGGTATTACTTCTTGCTAATAATTAAGAGATAAAAGAATAGTCTGGCCAGCAGAAAGTCTCAGCAATACATGACAGGGCTAGGGCTGAGATAAAATGGCTACACTACTGCTAGGATTATTTTACCAAGTTCTTCTATGCTAAGATTCTTGGGGTTCCTACTTTTCATCCCATCCTCTTGTTATTTCAGAAATAATATTTGCCACTAGAGGTCAGGGGTGAACATCAGGCTTCTATATCTTCTTTCTGCTGACCAAGGGGCATAGAGTTGTCCCTACCTATTTCTGTCTGCTCATTTTGAATTAACAAGAGGGTTAGAATTCAGACAGGAGCCTCCATAATTTATTTGACATATATAAAGCCTCGATCAAATGTACAAACTGCTGTAAGTAGATATATAATGATGAAAAGGGCAATAGCACCTGAGATAATGTTGGATAATTGAAAGTGACCCTTTAAAGCAAATGTGTGTTCAGCTATATTTTCCAGCTGATTGACATAGCTAGACATGCTGACTGATAAGTCTTCAATTGTAGTGCAATGGATACTGCCTACCACACCACAGAGGCCTTCTTTTTTTGCAAACAAAAAATTTAATGCCATGTGATTAACCATGACACATTGCTTGATTTATCCCTCTTCCTGATCAAGGTCTAATTCTCGAGAGATATATTCAGCTATATAATGGTCATGACATATCAGGGTCTCTAAATCAGGAAAAATATAATCATAAATGGCAACTCTTCTTACTTGAGGACCCGTTATTCAGATCCATGAAGTTCCTACGACAGCTCTTGCAGTCCTGTGACCAGAGTCGGATGTCTCCACAGTGAGTGGTAATATCTCTGTGAGTTCTGTGGTGGTGTTTAATTTTAAGTCCTGGGTGTAGTAAACCTCCTAGCAACTTTGCTTCCCCATAGGGAGGCCAGTTGATTGCTATGAGCTCACCACTATAGTTGGCCAGGATGATAGTGCCATTGAGGAAGTGAACAGTTTGATTGAGCGTTTGGAAGGAATATATTCCTAGGAAGCTTGTGCCATTGTTGCTAAGTGTAAGTTGGTTTTCCTCCACTTTTGGAGTACAGAGATTTGTTACCTTACCATGCATAGAGGTAATTAATGTTATACTCTCATGTCCAGCATAAGTGCTAACTTTGACATGCCAGCGGTTCTTTGGGGAGCTTGGTTGAAACTAGTTTATAGGTGAGAGGATGGAATAGAATGTTACTCACATTTCCTGGAATGCTGCTACATTTGGGTGTTGGTCATGGCAGAAATCATCTGAATACCTGCGGAAGCCTAGTAAGGGCCCAGGGAGTAAAGGGTCGCTTTATAATATTAGTTGGGGCTTTGGATTTAAAGAGGTTGTTAAGAATTAGTCTCTCATTTTTGAGCCTGAGTTTTTGTTTTAATTTTACTGGGACCAGGAAGATCATTATGCCAGTAAAATTCATGCTGGGCAGGGATGTTCACAGTTATCTTTAGATGGATAGTTCTGAGGTACTTAGGGACAGGGAAACATTCCCAGCTTCATAGCTTATCTACTTCACTCTGCTTTGCAAGGAATCTAGATATAGAAAGCACATATGGGGAGGTCAAAGGTAGTGGGGAAGCAGACACTGTGGATCAGGCTTTGATAAACCTCTGCAAGTCTTTTATTTTCATTTCTGACCAAGTCAAAGAGATCCAAATGGGAGGTTTTCTTTTATATTGAATGTAAGTTACTCAGTGACAGTAAATTAAATGATTAATTAGACCAATCCATATATTCTGAGGTATTTAGTCAGGCCTTGTAGTATTCAAGAAGAACCATAAAATAAATGTGGAACACTCTTTAGTAATGAGTTTTAATTTAAAGTTTAGGTTGGAACACACAACCTGAGAACTCAAAAGGCTTATATAAAGGTTTTCTTCCTATGTGTAGTGAATTATGTAGCCATGTTAGAATCTCATTCTCCTGATGAGTGGGCAGGAGGAGCCTTCCTTGAAGAATTACCCATTCTCCTTCTTTATAGTCCCCTTCTGTTTTAAAAGGAATATTTCTTCGGCAGAGTATTCTGGAGTGACTGAGGAAATACTGGATAAGGCACACGGGCTTCCCTTTTATCATCTTTATTAGCTTTGCCATTTCCAAAGGCTTCCAGGCTGTGCGATTTCTGGTGTCCCCTGCAATGTATGACCAAAACCTGTGCTGGAAACTGAGCCATTTTAATAAGCTGTAAAATCAAGGAAGCATGTTAATGGGTGCTCCCTTAATAGTTAACAATCCTCTTTGTTCCCAAACACCTGCATGGGAATGTGGAATATAAAAGGCATATTTTAAATCAGTGTAAATAATAAGCCTTTTATCTTTGCCTAGTGGAGGTAGAGGCACACTTTCTATGATCTCAGTTGTAGTAGTGATAGCATAACCTGCTTTTCTTTCCCCATTCAGAATTGACCTGCTACCATCTATATACCATTTGTGCTGAGTCTGAGAGAGGAGCATCTGTCAGATCTACTCTGACTGCCTTAGATGTTTCTAAATTTTCTGAACAATCATGTTCTACTGGTTCTGGTGTAGGGAGAAGGATAGCCAGGCTTAGAGTATTAGATTTTTGCACAGTGGGGTTAGGATTTCCCATTAAAAGAGTTTGCTATCTAGTGATATGAAAGCTGGTAAGAAATTTATAGGCATCGTAGTTTAAAATGTCTATAACCTGATGTGGGGAATATATGTCCATGTGTTGACCATATGTAAGTTCACTAGCTTCCTGAGTAAGCAGAGCTGTTGCAGTCAGTGCCCAGAGGCAGGGTGGCCATCCTTTGCTGTGATGTCCAATTGCTTTGATAGAAAGGCCATGGCCTTAAGGTCTGGTCCATATTTTTGTACTAGTAGCCTCAGAGTTATTCCTCCCCTCTCTGTTGTATAGAGGACAAAATTCTTTTTTTTAAGTTTATTTATTTGTATTTAAAAAATATTTTTAAAATTTTATTTTAAAGATGTGGGATAATTTTCAGGATTAGGTAGACAAGTGGTCATCATACAGGTAAGATTTATACCTCCCTTTGGTCCCCACGTTGCCTGGTTTGAGATCAGGAACCCCCATTTATGTAGTAACCCCCCACCCACACCCTGACAGTATCCTCACTACCGCCAATCCCTTTCTTATAGTATTATGGTAAATATTTAGGGTCCACTTATATATGTGGTACTCTCATTGTTTCTGTGATAGATCACTGAGTATGATAGACTCTAAACCCATCCAAGTTGCTGTGAAGTCCATATGTTTGTCCTTGTTTATGTCTGCATAATATTCCACTGTGTAAATGTACCACATTTTTTTTATCCAGTTCAGTTTCAATGGGCAGCACGGTTGGGTCCATGTTTTTGCTACTGTGAATAGTGATATTATACATGAATGTTCAGGTATCTTTTTTTGTAGAATTATTTGAGTTCCTCTGGGTATATTCCCAGAAGGGGGATTGTTGGGTCGTATGGAAGGTCAATGTCTAGTTCTTTTAGAAATCACCATCCTGTTTTCCAAAGAGGTTGCACTAGTTTGCATTACCATCAGCAGTGTGGAAGCATTCCTTTTTCTCTGCATCCTCGTCAGCATCTGTTGTTGCGTGTTTTATTAATGATGGCCATTCTTACTGGGGTTATGTGGTATCTCAATGTGGTTTTGAGTTGCATTTTTCTGATGATTAGTGAGGGGGAGCACTTTTTCATGTCTGTTGGCTGCCCGTATATTTTCTTTTGAGAGATATCTATTCTTGTCTTTCACCCACTTTTTAATGGGGCTTTTTTTTTCCTTTTGGCATGTTTGAATTTACTGTAGATCCTGGATATTAAGCTTTTATCAGATATACAGTAGGAAAATATTTTTTCCCATTCTGTGGTCTGTCTCCCTGCTCTCTTGATGTTCTCTTTTACTTTGCAAGTGGGACCTCATCAAACTGAATAACTTCTACAAAGCAAAAGAGGAGAAAATTTTTTTGGAGATTAGGCAGGGCCAAGGCTGGAGCTCGAGTGAGGGCCCAATGCGAAGTATTGAAGGCAGTCCAGGTCAGTGAATCCCAGTTGGGAGGCTCATGTTTTGGAACCTTCATTGCCTCATATAGAGGTTTTGCTATGAGGCCATAATTAGGGATCCAAATTCTAAAGTAATCTGTGAGCCCCAAGAACATGTGGAGCTCTTTCTTTGACTGAGGAAGTGGCAGAGAGGCAATAGGTTGTTTCCTTTAGGTAGTAATGGCCCTGTGTGCCAGACTCAGCTTAAAGCCCAATTAGGTGACTTACTGTGAATTAAGCTGAGCTTGAATTGATAAACTCAGTAACCTTTGTTACAAAGGAAGGTGAGAAGAGTAACATTGTCTTGCTGAGCTATTTCAAGGGAAGGACCACATAATAGTTAATCATCTACATATTGCATAAGGATGCTGTGCTCAAGTGAAAGCTTGGAGAGATATGAGGATAAAGCTAGGCCAAAAAGTTGAGGGCTATCTTGGAGGCCCTGAGTCAATATGGTTCACATTAGCTGCTGAGACCTATGGAATCCAGGTGGGTCCACATAAAGGTTAAAATATTATGAGATTCTGGGCACAAGAGAATGGTGAAAAAGACATCTTTTAAATCCAAAACTTTGAAGTACTGTGTATTTGATGGCACAGTACTGAGGAGAGTGTATGGACTGGGAATGGTAAGATAAAGAGTGACCACAGCTTCATTAATGATTTGCGAATCTTGCACTAGGTGATAAATTCCATCAGATTTGTGAACCAAAAGAATGGGAGTATTATAAGGGGAGTTAGTTGGTTTAAGAATTTCAAGTTTGAGGAATTTAGCAATTAAGGATTTAAGACCCTGTATTGTGGTATAGCTAATGGGGTATTGAGGCTTATTAGGGAAGAAAGGGGGGTCTTTACGTTGAATGGAAATAAGCATGATATGTGAAGCTTGGTCGGGAGTAGAAGTGTCTCAAACTATAGGGGGAAACTGTTCCTCTATAAAAGCAGGGATAGAAGGGGATAGTGTGACCTTTTGGGCAAGGCCCTGGTCTGGAGAGAGTTTGCATGGGTCAAGAGTCCTTTGAAGTACTCTTATAAAGCAAACCTGGTGGGAATTCTGGGTAGAGAATAATGTGAGTTCCCAGTTTATGCATAACATCCCTGCTGAGCAAGGAAGCTGGGCAAGTGGAGAGAACCAAAAATGCATGGTGAAACGTTTGATTTCCCAGTAAGCATGGGAGGGGTAGTGTGGTTAGGGGCTTAGAAAGACACCACTGACCCCCTCTATAGATAAAGGAGAGGGAAGGAGGGGGCCAGAAAATTCAGTTACAGCTGAGCAGGTAGCCCCCATATCAAAGCTGATGGAGATAAGCCTACCAGCAACAGAGATTAACACTCTGGGTTCAGTTGGCTGCATCAGGTATTCAGGAAAGTGTGGGTTAACTTAATCAGAGATGTGTCAATAAAATTGCAAAAGACCAAGCAGGTCTTACTCAGAGACCGACTTAGCCACCTGGCATGTGACTGGTACCTGAGAATAAATAGATTATTCTGTGTTGATTTGGTAACAGTGCAGGTACCTGGGGAGAGGGGGAGGTACACTTCTGTCTTGATGGCTGCACATGGCAATCTCTTCCCCAAAGTCTAATCTATACACACTTAGGACATGGGGTGGGGTATAGGCTTGGTACAGTCTTTAGGTTGATGACACTTGAAAGAGTTTCTCAGTGGCTGTTGATTACCTCAATTACTGCCAGATTTCCCAGGATGAGAGTCTCTGTTTCTTCTCTTCTCAGCTCTAGTAAGAGCTGTGGCTAGGAGCTGGAAGTCCTGAGTCTTAGCTTTCCTGTTCTCCCTTTGTTCCTCCTCCTAGTTGTTAAAGACCTTAAAAGCCAGGCCTAAAAAATCTGATAGAGGCATCTGTAGACCTTTTTCCAATTTTTGAAGTTTTTGCTTAATATCTGGAGCTGACTGGGAAATGAAATGCATAGCAAAAATGGACTGCCCTGGAGTATCTGGGTTCAAATTAGTATAACACTGCATGTCCTCAGATTCACAGGCTAGAAAAACTAGAGTTTTCATTGGGCCACTGGACAATTTCCTTGACTTTATCATAGTTTACTTGTTTGATAATGTCCCTTTGCATGCCATGTACTAGGCAAGAGATAAAGTGATCGATCCTGTTTTACCGTGTCTGGGGAGTTGGGCTGATAATTCCAGTTGGGATCTTCTCCTGGGATAGCTACTGCAACTGAGGAATATTGACCAGGCTGGGCATGGCTAAATCCATTTGCAAATTCCCAGAATTTAGCAAAAATTCAGTTGAATTCTTCATAAGTAATAGTAGTGGTCAAAATAACTTGAATGTCTCTCCAAGTGAGGTCATACATGAAAGAGACATATTGGAATTCCTTGGCAAATTTAGTTGGGTCAGTAGAGAAATATCTTAGTTTAGTTTCAATTTGGGAAAGATCTATCACAGAAAACAGGAAATAGTCTCTGCTATTCCTTCAGCTTCCGCAACTTCCCTTAGGAAAAATTGGTGGGTGATAGTGGGAGCTTGGAATAGCTAGCCAGAGTGAATGTGTGCAAGTGAAGGTGGCAGCAGGGAGGAGGAGGACTAGAGTCAGCAGGTGTGGCCATCGGCTCTGAACTCATGTCCTTAGGTAAAGGTTGGTATAGAGGCAGAGGAGGAAGAGGGGCTGGTAGCTGCGGGAGAGGATCCTGCGGGGGTAAGGAAATAAATGTGGGTTCTAAGAGGCAGGGACAGCTAGGTCAGTGGGATCCAAGGCGTCCTGGGATGAAGTTGGTATTGGGGGATTGAGAACAAACATATGACAGGAAGCTTGTAGGTCCTGATGTTGAGCTAGCTTGAAAAAAGCCAGGATATAAGGGACTTCAATGTGTTTCTTGTTCTTCCTAATGTATAAATCAAGTTAGGGTTAAATAACATTAGGGTGTTATATGCCAGGGAGCCTCCACATGGCCAAACTTCCCCTTTACCTAACTTATATTCTGGCCAGACTGTGTTACAATAAAATGTAAAGCATTTGGAGCAGATATCTTTCTCTAACAAAAGACACTTGAGACTTTTTAAAACACATATCAAAGATGAATCTTTTTCTACAATCAAATGAGAATTTCTCACGAGGATTCCTGGAAGGGAGAGAGAAAGAGGGCATCCTAAGAACAGTGTCTGAGAGAGAGAGAGAGAGAGAGAGAAAGTCCATACACACCCTCATCGTCTCAGGCAGAGGGTCAGTGAATTAGTGAGAATGAGTGAGAGAGAGTGTCCTCCATTTCCTCAAACCACCAGAGACAATGCCTTAGCCATCAAAGGCCCCAGATCCCAGTGCTAGGGCTGTTCTAAACAGTGCATTTGGGAGACTTGGTCAAGATTTTTACGAGGGTGCTGGCCCCCAGCAAATGTGCTCCCAAAGGGAAAGAGAAAGGGGTAGCCTCTCAGAGCTGTTCCTGAATCCCTCCAGAATAAATGCGCAATTGGACTCAACAGAGACATTACTTTGTACTGAGAAAAATGGTGAGATGGTGAGGGCCTCTGTTGTGTGTATGTAGTTCATCTTCAGGAAGAGAGAGTAAAGAGTGAATAGCACAGAAGAGGGGTCAAGGATCTTGCTTCTCACCCAACAGGTGAAGGCAGTCCAAGACCTTCCTTTGACACCTTCTTGCCCTTCCAGGGAGTTGCCCCAGTAAAAAGACCATCAGTTGCCTTCCAAGATCTAGTCTGGTCTGCAGAGAAGCTTGGAGAGCTCAGCTTTCAGTAGGAGGTACAGGATAGACCTTAGTCTCCCACCTTTATGGGCCCCAGTAGTCTGCTGCATTTCCTTGGGGCCTTCAGACACACTGGAGAGCAGCCCCAGCTAGAGTTGTCAGTTGCCACCAAGTTCCAGCACAGTCCACAGGGAGACACAGATTTGAAGAGAAGAGAGTGAGAAAAGAGTCACAGAGGGGAGAGGACTCCCAAAATATTAGGGTGTCTTCCCTGTACAAGCCACCAGATGAAAGGGTAAACTGAGGCAAGGTAGGCTGGTGCCATGGGAATAATGCAAAGAATTTCAAAGGAGAAGGAAGAAAAGTTTATTATCCACTTACCATAGACAGAAAAGGACCAGAACTGAATAAGCAAGTGTGACCTCCAAGGCTGAGAGTAGGTATGTTTAAGGCTCTTTTGGCCAAGGGAAAAATCTAGTGGTTATATTCTTTAATATAGATAACAAGGGAGTCACAGAATTCTTGATTCTAGATATCCTCAGGCATTGGTACATCATGACTCCAGGTGGTGGCCAAAGGCTGAGTCAGAGGCTGGTTACAGAAGACTGATAACAACACATCATTGCTGGAAACATGGATGCCTAGAAGAACAATTAGGGTTAGACATGCTTAAGGGGCTAGAAATAATTACCAAGTCCTAACTCTGGGAGGCTGATTTTACTTCTTGATAATGAGTAAAAGGTAAAAAAATAGGCTGGTCAGTAGAAAGGCTCAGCAATACATGACAGGACTAGGGCTGAGACAAAATGGCTGCACTACTACTAGGATTATTTTTATCAATAATTACTTCTAAAAAATTGTGTATTTATTCTTACATGTTTAAACTTCAGTCACTTTCAAAGTACTTTCCATTTGTTGCAAACACCATTGAAAGGCTTTTTTTCACTGCTCAAAACAATTTGTAAACTCATCAGTGTTGATGTATTTTAGTTCTCTTGCCATTTTTTGCTTTATCTCTTCCATATTGGCAAAACGTTTCCCTTTGAGTAAAATTTTTTTAAATTTGGGAAGCAAAGAAAAATTTGTTTGGTGTAAGATTGGGTAAATAGGAAGGGCGGTCAAAAACTGCTGAACACTCAGCGTGGTATGAGCAGGTGCATTGTCATGGTCAAAGAACAAGTTACCTGTTTGCCACAACTTAGGCTGTTTCTTCCACAAATTGTGACACAATCTTCTCAAAACTTCCAGATAAAAATTTGGTTGACCATTTAATCAGAGAAACAAATTCCAAGTGTACTACAAGGGGCCCACCCTCTGAAAGATAATTCTGTTTTTTTATTTTTTATTTTAGTCCCCTCCCTTATATGCTTCTTAAACATGGTCAATAAGCTGGCACTTATTGAAAGAGCTCCTACTTTCACTCTATTTTTCTTTCCTATCTTTTTTCTGTTCTTACCAGGAATCCAGGGCATTACCAGCTCCAGGAGCTGAGCAGGGAACCTCATTTTGAGAAGTTGAGCTAAGGAGTCCTGATAAGTCAAGACAAGGTTAAAGCTGGACATTTATCTCAGACTTTTTCTGGAAGGCCTTCCCTGGGTGACAATATGCTAATCTCCTGATGATTGTTGAAGTGTGGAAAGAGACAAAAAGAGGGTTATGAAAGGAGCACTTCCTCTGAGCAAAGTAACATAAAATATCATGAGCATTGGATGTTTTAAGACCTAGGCTGGCACAAAGTAAGAGCTTAATAAATGATAACTACCATTATCTTCCAATTAAAAAAAATATCCCTTGGGTAGAAACAGATAAAGATAGAGTCAATTTTGCCTGCTGTAGTGAGAATAATAATAAAATTGCCAAAGTTTGGATCTGTTGTAAAGACACAGTACCCTAGAGTTGACACTCTAGGAAACTATCAGAGACCTGAAAATACAGATTTTTATCCAGGTTCAATCTCTGAAAGGTGAATGACTATCTTATTTGGCTCTTTCCCATGGAATCTAGAGAAAGAATCAGCTCCCACTTTCAGTAGTTCTGGTTATCAGTGTTTCTATATAAAAGAATGGTCTTATGCTAGTTCAATAATTGTCTGGTATCTACTGTTACCAGGTTAATTGTTTAAGAATGTTAGATAAAAGTGCTTTCCCTGGGTCCTAGTGCATTAAACTTTTCAAGAACACTTAAGTCAAAAGATTTTGGCATAGAAAAATACATGTGCCTCTTATGTATTAAGAATTAGTAAGTAAGAAGAAAAGGAGACAAACTATATGCCTCAGAAAGTGAATATAAAATTTCTGGTTACCAGTCATTACAATCTGGTGTATATCCCATCATGATTACTTCACATATACCAGATTAACCCGAATGATTTCTTAAAAGAATTTCCTAGAATAATGGTACAGAATGACCAAGGAATACATATATGTGTGTTTTTAAATTCGATGTTTAGAAAAACTTTTTTCACACACACAGTCTTTCTCATCACCTAGAATCAGGTCCTGTCAGGGTTTCCAGTTTCTTGTTTGTTCTGTGTGAGAACCTAAATCTCTCAACTGGCCTATATATTGAATAGACACACCCATAAATCCACAGTTCAAAAGGAGATTCTCAGTAAGAGTGCCTGATCCTAATCCAGGCAAAGTGTTGGCCAATGGGAGGCACAAACTTAACCTATACTTAGACCACATATGTTTCCAATCCTGACTTGTACCCCACATCTTTAAAATAATAAAATGAAATATAATAAGGAGATTCTCTGTGTGAGAAGAACAAGAACTAGAATCTCAAAATAACCTGTACCTATAACTGTCCTTTTTCTGAGCCTTTGTATAAAGATGACCACTGCTCAGGGGCATCAGTCTACCACCATAATGCTAATCATTAAAATACTAAAACAGCCTGATTACTTTTTATCTGCCAGTGATGCAGGTCATAATGAATTAAATAGCTCCTACAAAATGTTGTCTGCCTTAAATCACTCCATGAGGACAGTCATTGTCTTGATCCCTCCACCAAATCCTAGAGGAAAGGAAATAATAGAGTTGATAGTTCTATGTAATCTTAAGTGGTTTAATCTAAAATCATACTTAAATTGTCAAAAAACACAAACAAACAAATATCAGTCTAGATAAGATTTCACAAGAAAACTTGATCTGAATATATTCTGGGAAATCTTCCAAAATAATAATTTTTTAGAAGGTTGGAAAAGGTAATTGAGTAAGAGTGATGCTGATTTTTGCACTTTGAACTTCATGACAAGAATGGGTTGTTGATAACAAAACTGAGAATTAGGATTAGAATAAATGTCTCATATTTCACTGGCTAAAATTTTATTTATATTTTCCTTTCATTCTATTTCATAAGTTTTATGTTGATTTGACTTCTTCTTCTTCTTTTTTTTTTCTTACCAATTTAATCCTGAGTCGATGTCTTGAAACTGTGAGACTTCTAATTAATCATGCTTGTGAAAGGAATGAAAAATATAAGCAGCTGAAAGATAAAAAAATACAATTAAAATACACATAAACAGATAACACAGAGAACACAATGATATGCCTTACAGCTACTTTTAAAGGGTTATTTTGAAGACATGTTAAATTAAAAATAGTTTTATGAAAGTATGTAGTTTCTAGTTCCACATGTAAGGAGATTGGAAGTTGCTACTTCATCCTAACAAGTAAGAAGCTAAATAAATGGAAGCATCAAAAATTCTTCTTTGATTTGCACAAAAAATGAGATCCCTGCCTTCAAAGTTGAAGAGACAAACAAGTAGATGCAACATACTGGAGCAAAAACCTTAAAATCAGTGCTAGGGTAGGACAACTTGAGCTGTAATTCATAAATTGCTGGAAAACTAGGTATGAACAAGTCTGAGAGTTAAAATCTGGGTTTCAACTCTTGGAACTTAACCAGGTTCTCACAGTACATAGTGAAGAAAATCCCTTTGTGCTCTTTAATGGGAAGAAAAGAAGCCATTCTGAGACAAATGACAGCTTTCTGCTTTTAAGCTCTGCTCTAGGTAGTAACTATTTAAGCAGAGTACGATGGGCAGCAGTTTTATTATTGTCTAACTGACCTACTGAAGGAAAATATTCACTCAGAATATCCTCAAATTATGTCTCTGGTGGAAACATGTAGACAGGTTTGTGGACTGAGGTGAGGACGATAGAGTCACCTGAATAGGTGCTGCATCAGCTGAGAGCATCAGCACCCCTACATTAGGCTTCCAAGACAAGTCTGAAGAGCACATGGTTAGGCAGCCTATGTATTTAAAAGGGCAGGAGCACTCTCGCTTCTAGTGGCCCACCAGAGATTTCCCTATTTTCTGTACCATCTCCTATGACTACTATACTCCAGACTTATATCTTCAATTCTAATTTCCCATGTTAAAATAATTCTTTCTTGTAATCTATAAAATGCTTTCTCTTTTGATATAATAATACAAAATCCTCTGGTATCATATTGCTATCCTTTATTAAATTAAGAAAGACAATGTGATGTCAGTGCTGGTGGGGCTGAGGAAGAAAAAAGAGACTTAAAACACAAGAGAGTTCCACTGGCTCCTTCTTCCAAACCTTGACTAAGTCTGAGAAACACTCTCAGCAGATGCAGGCACCAGCAGGAGCATCTGGGGCAGCCCATCACACATCTGCTTCCCTAAAAGGTTTATGTCCCAGCTTGTTTTACTATGGGAGGGGTACCGCTAGTCTGTTGACAATATAAATTGCAATATCTTCAGGTTATAGGCTGCTGATGGTGAAGGTGAAATCTGTCCTAGGCCCACTGCCACTGAACCATTAAGGGACCCTGGTTTGCATACTAGATGCTACACAGGTCAGGAACTTAGGGGCTTTTCCTGGTTTCTGCTGATATCACACTAACCAACCTGCCAGTGCTCTGACATGCCCAGCAAGTGATGATGATTGTGTGTCTTACAGATGCAGACAGGTATGATGGAGACTGGGCCATCTGGATGACATATCTAGCACCTAAAATTACAAAAATAATATCAAATATCCAAACTTCTGTGAAAGACCAGGCAATACAGTTTACATTGACTAAGTTAATTCCTAGTGTTCATCTTCCTTATCTGGGAGTCAGAGCTGTGTGAGCCACAGGAGCTGAGCAGGGGTCCTCATATCTATGCAGTGTCATGACTGGGACTGACTCCTGCACAGGATGTGACTGGCTTATTAGTAAGTCTTCAGGGCATTTAGATTGTACTCTGGGCACAGGCAAATCAGCAGGGCTGGCTCATCTCAGCAATTCAGCACAGATGCTGTGTTCCCAGTGTCCCAGGTCAGACATGGACAGCACAAATTTATCTGCAGATAGTTCTCCCTGAGAGACCTTTTGTTATTAAAGACATTTTTGAGCAATTGTTATTAAAACATAAAGTGAATGTAGAGAAATACTTGGAGTAAAGTATTTCAGATATGTACTGGGATTATGTAGAAGAACATCATTTTGTTTTTCAGAAAATGCATAATAAAGTGTTAAGGGGTGTGGTGATCAGGTCTTCAACATACTGTCAAATAGTTCCAGTGGAGACGAATAGATACTTTGTGACACACTTTGAATTTTTGTGAGGATAGGACTCATGTTTTTAATAAAAGAACATGTGTCATGAACATGCTAAAGAATCTCAAAGTCACTTTGTAATGGCCCTAAACAATTTTCATTACCAGTGTAAGGTCAAACAGTTCACCATAGATGCACAAAGATAATGCAATGATTCCTCAAATTGTGTGTCACCCACAAGATCAAGTTTACAATTTCCAGCTTAGCTCTGAGCTACACTCCCTACAAGCATGTTCTTGAAGACTTGGACACAGGTTATCTGGAGTCTGGATTTCTGGGGGACAGATGAGGAGGAGGCTCTGGGGAAAGGATAGTAGGTGAACCCTCATTCTTAAGTGAAAGCTGCTGCTGCTCAGTGCATGTTTCTGCCATACACCATCAATGAGAATTTTCTCTTTTAATATTTACTAATGAGTGGGGACATCATCCTGATCCAGATGCCAGCCTCCTTGTCTGCATATCCAGAGGGAGTGTCCATCTTGTGTCATTCACTGCCCATGTGCTTGGATAAATCTCATGAATCTAGATAAAACTCCAACACAGATTTGAACCTCTATACTTTCTATCTCCACCTTTGCTCAGAGAGTCCCAAATGGTTAGTGAAGTAAAAATGGAACCAATTATGTTAGCATCAGTTGACTGGAAACTCGGAAACCCAGGGAATATTATTGCATGCATGATTATGGGTGACCAGTCCAGGGCAGTGAAACCTGTGTAGTTCTCCTATGGTCTTTAATGAGCCTTAATTTTAAAGAAACTTAAATTCCTTGTCTCAGGATCCAATTCTTGAAAGACATCGCTCCATATTGACAATCTGTATCTTTTTTTTCTGCACTGATATAGCCATTCTACCTAGATCCCTAATCTAAAGCTCTTTACTATATTTACATCATCCTCCCAGGGTCATAGCCACCCCTCACTGATCTCTCTGAAGCTGGGAAGGCAGCTCTGCCTGCACATGTGGCAGAACATAGGGCTTGGAGTGAGCATGCCTTAGTACAGACCTCAATCAGTGAGAACAGGAGAGGTATATACATATTCTAGCTATTTTACCTCTCAGGTGGAAGGAATCATAAGCATTTTTTCCATATTTCCATCTGGGCTTCTGCTCCAGTCATCCTCAGTGGTAGTTGCCTATTGAAGTGCCTTTCACTGTCTGTTTTTTTCCCTGTCAAATTCTTCTTTATCCCTCCCATGGTTTCCTGCATGGAAACACATGTGGCAATCCCGAGACCTTACAATAACAAGAAAGGAGGATCACAATTGGAAAGAAGATGGGACAATGAAAAGGGATGTTGGAATGATGAAGGAAGGAACCATGGATCCAAACTGGGGGAAACATCTTGAATGTGGAAAACAGAGAACTGGACTATCTCCCCTGGAGCCTCCAGAGAGAATACAGCCCTACAGACTTCTTGATTTTAGCTCAGTGAGACTTCTCTCTTCCAGAACTGTAAGATAATACATTTGTGTCCTTTGAAGACAATATAAAGTTGTGATAATTAATTCCAGCAGCAATAGGTAACTAATACAGGGGTAGAGAATGTCTTTTTTTCACCCTCATGTGGTTATTGTCTCAACATTTCCACTGTGTTTTCATTTGATGTCATGTTTGACAAGAGACAGATAATATTTTACTGTAAGGAGAGAAAACATCAGAATGCTTCTTAGGTGAGAAATCTCTTGGGTACATCCATTACTTAGTTTTTGTACAATCTGCATATTTGAGAGTCTAGAAGTCAGCTCTAACAGCACATAGGTATGGGGAGTTATTTATTTGATTGTTTCTTTTCATTTCTTCGATTATTTTATTCTTTCATTTCCAACATTTGTGTGTCTGTGTCATGTATTGATGTGGACCTCAAGGTTTTGTATTATAATGCCAAAGCCCGCATCTCTACGTGGAAGAGACATAGAACTTCTACTTTCTATTAGGATGTGGTAGGTCTAATAACACCAATCCAGCAAATGCAACAAATGTAAAATTAAGAAAAAAAGATAGGTAAATTAAAAAATATGTTTATAATACATTAGAGCACAATGGAAGTAGTGAAGACCAGATGACCTTAAGTTCCAAGGAAGAAATAGGCTTTTGTAGGTGAGTTGATGTTCTCCTGCCATTATGTTTACTACTGATATTTTCCAGATTTGATACTGGCAGAGATTCTCATGCAGCCGATGAAGGGACTCTACTATGGTAAAGAAAGTGATTTGGAGCTCCATTAATAAATTTGTCAAGAGTTCATCCTTTAACCTCAGACTGCATTTTTCCTTAGGACATTTGATAAGATCTGGGATGGAAAAACTGTCTTAGTGGATGAGTCAGAAAGACCAGGGAAATCTTGAACAGTCCCATGGGTATTCCTCCTGGATTGCTGTACTTGATTGTCCTTTATCTATGTCTGAGACATGACTCTTAGGACCCCCACTACTGCATCTCCTGTTGTTCTTCCCAGCTATGGTTCAATCTTCAACATACTCTTCATCTTATTTATTTGGTCTCTCTTGAAGGACCATTTCCCCAGTGGGAAACCAAATGAGACGAGTCATCTCTAGGTATATAATGAGGTTAGGGTCATTCTTTGGAAGCTTATTTTACATTACTGAGTTAAACAACTATCTGTGATATAGCCTATGTTGCATTTGTAAGATAATTTCATAAACCATTGAGTAACTAAGGACCTAGAAACCTGGGTGATGCACCACTTCCCCATGAATTTGCAATGACACAAAATTCAATGGTGGCTCTTCCCAAGAAATATATCACTACCTTTTTCTGGAGTCATATTTCAATTTAATCTTACCAACACCACCACTCAGCAAAGGAAAGCCACAAAGGTGCATATTGTGCCAAAAACTGCCCTGTAACATGTGCTTCACATTTTCATTTACTTCCTCTACCAAAATCTTTATAGTTTCCTTCCCAAACAACATGGCAAAAAATGGCTTACAAAGTATCTTGTATTTGTCAAAATTCTGTTTACTATGGCATACATTTCTAGGCTCTCTATTTAATACAGACTTGGTCTTTATTGCATTTTAAAATGCAACATTGAAATTTAAAAAGAAAACACCATATTTTATTTCTAGCAGTTTTGACTGAGATTGCACAAAGACTTTACAGTTGACCTCTTTTATTAAATAAATTTACTAAAGTACATCTACTATTGAAAAAAAATTATTTCTCTTGATTACTCTCCTGAGAACAGTCGTATAAAACCCTCTACCTACTCCAGTTTTAGAGAAATTAGTGTTAAGAGCTAGTAAAAGGCAACAGTGGAGGAGGAGAGAAAGAGAGTCTTACCATTACCAAATATCATCTTACTGAATGTATACCAGTAACAACTAATTCAAAATAATACTAAAACATGAGCCAAGATTGTGTTTTCATGACCCAACCTCAATTGTGCAACTATCATGCTGAATGAATGTAATTAACAAATATATACAAGCGAAAGGGGATTAGGATGAACTTTCAAGCCAGTTCTCAAGTCTCCTTGCTCAGTGGGCACTTGGACTCCCTGCATTCTCCTGCAGATACTGTTGAGCTAAGGATGTTGCAGGTGATGGCATCTTATGTGCGGGGACTGAGTTGCAGCCTGGTACCCAGTGTCCAGCTGCAACCTAATCCCCTGAGTTCTCCAGCATCTTCCTCATACAAAGATTCAGAGAAGATGTCTTGTCTGCACCCCAGTGAAGAAACAAATTTGGACAGATAGGGCAACCCAAGTAGGAAGAATTTTGATTGGTGTTTTACCACGCTGGGGGGATAATGGCGAGTCTGTTGGCAATGATAATCTCAAACACCCTAAATCTCCACCTTGCTGATTATAAACATGAAATCTGTCCTTGATCTGTTGGAATTTACTTAATTTGTTATGAAGCCCTCAAAACCAGGTCTTCAACAGATCAGGAGCCATGAAGACTGGTGTGGCTTCTGTAGTTACCGATACATATAGGTGCTTTCATCACTCTCTAGGGGGCTCTGCGGGAGATGGAAACCAGCACTTCAAGGATGACAGGAAGGGATATTGGAATCTGGGTCATCACAATATCTCCTCTAGATCTTTATATGATGACAGAAAAGTGCAAGGTGATGTATAAGCATCATGAGACATTTTCCTAATTACCATTTAGTTACATATTCAGTGCCAACTAATAGTATGTGTATGTGACTTTGATTTACACATTATAAAAATCACTTTCAAAAAAGGACAGATATTGTCAAGGACAATGGCCTCTAGAAACCACTTACATTATTGTCCTCCTTCTCTGTCAGTGTCTTTAACAGAGCACAGGTTCTTGCTCCTCCTGAAATCTTCCTCATTCTCACTTAGTTAAACATCACATGCCCCAACCTGGAGGATAAGACATGCATATCTAACACATGGACATAGCACATATGAGCGTGAGTTGGGCCCCCAGAGCTCACCCTCCCACTCAATTTTCCTTCCTCATCTCTCTTCTTCCCTTAACAGGGACCTCAAACATTAATGGCTCTAGAAGCTGAAAAGGGAATGTCATTTTGAGAAGTTGAACTGAGGGATCTTGATCACTCAAGGCATGATTAGAGTTGAGTATTTATCACAGAATCAAAAAGAGGGTCTTCCCTACAGGACAGTGTGAAAAAACCCTGGAGGGTGCAGTGATGTTGAAAGAGTCAATAGTCCTATTCTAAAAATGTATGTTTGTGTAGTGTATGTAAAAAAATAAATTAAAACAGCAGATAAAACTAGTCACTTTCCATTGCACAGAAATATTAAGAGTTTACAAGAGATGAAAGAATAATCTTCATGAGGTGGGGAACTGCAAGAATGTGAAAATCAAAATAGAATTATCAGGTATTATTATTATGGGCTATTAATATGAGACTCCTATGAGCTTTGACTTATTCAAAATGCAAAAATAACACAGTGTAGGCAGCATTCCATTCTTCTGAAGGTGAGAGTGATGGTCATTTGGCAAAGTGTTCCGATGGCCATCAGTGGCAGCAAGTGATGTCAGGACACACTAGCGTCCCATTCCAGTGACATAACTGAGCGTCCATGCAGCCATGATGGTAGGAGGAGCTTCAGTGGATGCTCAGGGAGTATGTGACAGTCATTTCCTTTAGGGACTTTGGGCGTCCGGGAGTTCCCTGGCCCCAGTCCGCAAAGAAGAGTTGTCTGCACCCACGACTGAAGCATCATGGACTCTCCTTAAAAATATTGCAGTCATCTCCACCTGTGCCACCTCTTGTAAACTCATCCTCTGCGCACTGCAGATGTTTTTGCCACACTGAAATATTGGACCCCTTTCAGAGGTTTTATGTTTAGGGTCATCACACAATGCAGAGTTCAAGTGAGTTTCCTACTCACAGGACTATGTGCATCATCTCCAGGCTCCATATGGGCGATTGTGAGAGTAAAAATCAATTAAATTTTGGTGAGATGTGTATTCACATTTGTGAATACATTCAGTAGACTGGTAACTTTTTGTTTTGCAAAGTGTTTTATATAAACCATTTTTTTCCCTTCTTAAAGACATTTGGGTTAAGATTACAATTTTAATTGCAGGAATTAAATGAACTGACTTTTGGTTGAATATGTGTCTTCACTTGTGAATATATATAGACAAACACTCTGAAGACTTGTCATTCTTCAAATGTGTTACAAACTACTGCCTATAAACCATTTTTTTCTTTTGTGTTTCTTCTTAAGAATACAATTTTAACTACACCCACTATATCAATTATTTTAGAATACACAATTATTTTTAATATTATTTGTTTCCTTAACCAGAAAAATATATGTTGCACTATTGATTCAAAAAATCAGTTTCCTGATCATGTCATGTCATCACATGAAACTGAGATGCCCATGATTAGTTAAGATGTATTTTAGAGTTACTTTAAGTTAAATCTATGAAAAACATATGTTATCTATAGAATTACTACTAGAATTTGGAAATCATATATATTTTCAGGATATGGCCACATCAGGTAAAAAAATACATTTACTTATTGTTTTTATTACAATTTAATTCCAAAGTTGTCATTTCTAAATCATTAAATTTGAAAAGGTATCTCCATTCCCTAATACAATGATGTAGGAGTTGAGAGGCCAAAACAACTGCAGAGATATAGAAAGATCAGAATACAAATATTATACATTAATAACATCAGAGAGAAGTGGGAGAATTAGGGTTAGATGATCTAAAATTACATATTTGAAGGAAACTTTTCTAATTAAGTTTCTGTACATTTAATACTTTTCCTCTTGTGTTACTTGTCAGACTTGCATTTAGACATAAGTTCTGACTTGACACAGATCGAAGAACCATCTGGGAAAGGAGAATCTGCTTGAGCCTCAGTAGTTGCATAGGGCAGCCTCTATGCATGACTACTTTTTTTGCTCTGGGACATTTGCTGTAAATTGATTAAACATTAAGTTTATGGGTGTCAGGCCAAAAAATCAGAAACCGTCTCTTATTCAGGGATATTTTACTGTTGTTATTCTTTTGTTTGTTTTGCCCCACTTTTGTGCAGACCATTCTCACAACATGACTGAAACACGGACATTCATATCCATCCATTAACATCTACATCTGTTGATGTAGACCCTACTATGTCTTCTGGTTAGCATGCCATGCCTTGATACATGTTTCCAAACCAAACCATGTGGTCTCTGCAGGGCTGTGTTAGTTTGACTGCGGTTGAGTCATGTAATCCCTTTGCACAAGAATGTCAATAAGCATTTGTTAATTGCAGAGCTAAAATCTTCTCGATGAACTACTTTCTCTTGAAACTTAGCAGTGGCACATACTTGAACTATGAAGCCAGGCAAAGTTTGTTCAATTCTGTGATTTTTCACAAAATCACATCTAGGCTCCTTTTTGGGTTAATTCATCAACCAGCACTCACTGCACTCCATGACTACACCGAATGTAAGCCAAAGAGCTGGTTATTTGAATGTAGTTGACCTCTACCTTATTCTTTCCATGCTCCAATTCCTGCAGTCTGCACACAGTCTTAGCTTTTGCTAACAGAAAAAACCTTCATATTATTTTGTGCTATTCCAATAGTATATGAGATCATTTCTAGAACCTACAACTAGTTAATTTTTTCTGTTTCTTTTTAAAATCCAACTTTTGGAATTGCAAGGACTATTTTTTTAATCAGCACGTGGCAATTGAAGCAAATACAAAGTTATAACATTAGGATCTGTCATCCTCCATGAGTTCACAAAAGTTTATTTGGAGGCTCAAATCCAGAATTTTTACTAGGTGTCCTCAGACTGCTGTCCCTGAGGTTAGCTGGTGTAGAATTTTTTTTTTAACAGAGTTTTGAAATAGGAAGCTAAGTAGTGAAAAGGAGAAAGAAGTTGGGAAAGTTGAAAAATGCCAACGTTTGAATATTGTCAAATATTACCTCTTAAAATATGCAAAAAACTGCTAAACCTCAAGTTGTATTCAATATGTTGCCACTAATTTGTGTTTCATCTCACTATTATTCTGTTTTGTAGGCAAGGTAGGGAGGGCTAGGATCAACGTTCACTCAGTTCATGTCATATCTGTTTATTTCAAAGGCAGTCGGATCATCTCTATTTTTTTGCTTCTTATGTCATTCCAAGGCTACTGCAGTTAGCATGGCCATTAATGGGTTTTTGCCTGATGCATAGCCACGATACCCAAAGGACAGGGGTGCTCAGATATAAACCACTGCCCTAGATCTCCAACATCTTCATGTTGCAGAAATAAATCCTGCTGAGCTGCTCCCCAAAGGACATATGAGGGCAACTGGACCGCTTCAAGCAGGTTTGTGTGGATCAGTGTGGGAGGCCATTGTGCAGCTTGCATGCGGTAATAAAGACCAAAATCTTCAGCCTCCACTCTACTGATTTTCAGTGTGAATTTAGTGCTTGACCTGCTGCCAAGGAACCTTTCTGGAACTTCAGAGAACTGACTGGAAAACTTATAGAACAGAAGCTGTGAAAACTGGCCTGGTTTCTGCACTTACCAATTTAAATAGGTGTTTCCATCATGATGTAGGAGACAGAGACACTGACTAGATCTGCAGGAGATGGAGGCCGGCTCTCTAGGGGTGACAGGCAGGGAGAGTGCAGCATAGGTCATCACAGTATCACCACTGGATCCTGTAATGAGACAGAAATGTATGGTATATATAATGCTTAAGAGCAATCTTTAAAATAATCTTCTGTTGTTTATTTTAGGATAAATCAGTATTAGTAATTTTGACTCAAACCCTAATAATATTCAATTTTAAAAATTAACAATTCCAATACAAAGGGACTTCCAGAAATCACTTAAACCCTTCTTTCTGTGTCGCCTTCTTCATCAGAGCACAAGCCCTTATTCTCACAGATCTAAAACTCAAATGCTCTATTATGGAGAACAGGACATATACATCTAACACATGGACAGAACATACACGGGGCACCCAGAACTCACCTTTCCATTCATTCTCCTTTCTAGTCTCCCCTCCTAACCAGGTACCCAGAGCATCAGCAGCCCCAGGAACTAAGCAGGGAACCTCATTTTGAGAAGTGGAACTGAGGAGCCCTGATCAGTCAAGGCAAAGTCAGAACTGAGTATTTATCTCAGATTCACATGGGAAGATCCTCCCTAGGGGACATTATGCACATCCCCTGGTGAGTGCAGTGGTATGGAAAAAGAAAACAGGAGGGTGGAAGGAAGGAGTCTATCCTGTGAGCAAAATATTTTCTGTGTTTTAGAAAAAAACTAATAGAAGTAAAAATCTATGCAAACTGATTGGGAGAAGGTCATATTTAAAGGTTTTCTTCTTTTTCACTACCACTTTGTTTGTTTTACTTCTATAACACTTTCTCAGCATTTGTTACACTTGTCTTTAGCTTTTATAAACATGTAACGATTTTTATTTCTTTGTTCATGTGTGCTGAGAGGGTTTTGTGTTTTTTAAATTTTTTTTTACTTATACATTGAGATAAAACATTCACTGAGTGAATGGGAAAAAATCATAATTGTGCAATGAGATAAAGTTGGATTCATATTCACTATCCAGGTAAAAATATAAATTATTTCAAATTTACCAGATGCTTCTTTCATTCACCTTTCTTGTCAATAACTGCCCCCTCTAAACTTCAGAGAAAATTGTCAGTCTGACATCACAATAGTTTGGTTTCCCTGAACATAAGCATCATATAAATAGAGCTAAGCATTTTTTTCAAAAATTTATAACTTCTTTTCAAATTCTTTTGTGTTTTTAAGGCCTTCATTTAACTATGGATTCAAGTTATTGTCTATTGTCATTTTCTGTGACTCTAAAATATTTCTTCTTGAATTTCTTATAGGACATATTTGTCAGTCAAGGTATTGAAAAATGAGCAAAAACTAGAGGACTACCACAGATTGGAGAAAATTAGAAAAATATGAAAACTAAGAAATTTCAGAATCCTATACTGCATTTAGTAATTTTTTTTCGAGATGAGGTCACATCAAATTGCCCGGGCTGTTCTCAAATCCGTGGGCTCAGGCAGTTCACTAGCCTCGGCCTCACAACGTGCTGGGATTATAGGCTGAGCCACGGAGGCTAACCTGCATTTAGTGTTTATGCTTCCTAAATTTTCTTCAATCTGTGGCAGTTCTAAGGTTTTTGTTTGTTTTTTAATACTTTGACACATTTAAAATAAACTGGTCATTTATTTTTGAGACTGTCCCTCTACTTGGGTTTCCTTGATGTTTTCCAATGATTAGACTTGGATTTTTCAAGTTTGACAATAATATGACAGCAAAGATGTGCCCAGTGAGTCCTGTAATATAAAGTCAACATGTATTACTGGTGACTATAATGAATATGATAAATTAAACCTTTTATTATGAAGTCTTGGTCAAAGTAGCCAAGAAAGCTGCTTTTATCACTCTTCCTCCATGTTTATATATTGACTTTGTTAGGAATAGTCTGTTCAGGTCTCCTATGATTTGAATGTTTCTATTCTTTTGAAATTGTGTTGAAACTTATATCCTCAGTTGCTGGTGTTAAGAGGTGGAGTCTTTGAGAAATAATTAAGTCATGAGGCATCTACCCTTAATGAATGGGAATAATACCTTATTTAAAAAGGCTTCAGAGAGCTACTTCATTCTTCCATTTTACATGCCATGTGAGGACATTTTGTTCAGTTTGTCAGTTTTTGTTTTTCCTCTTTATAGCATGTGACTACACAGCAACAAAGTGCCATATTTGACAGCAGAGAGAGCCAGATTCATTAGATACTCAGTCCACTGGGGTCTTGCTAGTGGGTTTCCCAACTCTAGAATTTTGAGAAATAAATATTTAAGTTTATGAGTTTCTTAGTCTGGTATTTTGTTATAGAAGCACCAAAAGATGAGGCCCTGATCCTGTCTTTATATATATGTATTTGTTTTAGAATTTAGTTCTACTAAAAGCCTGTTGTCCAACTAAAAAATTGCAAAAGATAAACCATGTTCATTCTTTAATGAAATATGCTTGCATGATGGCCATTTGCTACTTACTTGAATGTAGAGAGCATAGAGAAAGGAGAAGACTGGGATTTATTAAGACATGATGGTGTCCACCAAGGGATAGATGTTACTGACCCAATTATTTGTACAAATGACTGTATCAATTAGAATATTTCAAAAGTCTAGTGGGGAAGTACATAATTCATAGAGCTAATTCTAACTGTGTATGCTGAGATACAGTTGGTGCAAAGCCTGGATTCACATATTTGAAACATCATTTCCAAGAATCTGTAATTCTGGGACCTCTGTTGAAAAATATGTGACTAACATTAACCTGATAATAATTTCTCAAAATAGCCATTTTTTCCCCAAGTTTACTGTTTCTGAACTAAGTAATCAGTGGGATTGTTTTTCTGATTGCTATGTATGGGGGAAAAAAAACAGCATTAAGGAAGGGTAGAAAGTGGAGAGGAGCCATATAAAAGTGGAGACATCAGCCAGATGTTACTAAATAGTTGATCTGATTTGGGCTTTTAGAAACAAATATGCATAGATGATATTTAAAGAGGTCACAGATTTATAATAAAAGCAAATAATAGAAACTTCCAAACTCTAACCAGTGAATGATATATATTTAACCAAAGTCACTGTTTTTAATTGTCCTTTCAACCACTGACAATTGTCTTCACAATTTCTTATGACGTGAGAAGCCAGACTACACCGTCTTTCTTTGGAGTCAGCAGGTGATTGTATATGTGGATAACTGTGAGTCTGATGCCCAGGTTTTCAAAGTCATGACCAATGACCTAGAGAGAAACCTCAGGTTTTGTACATTCTTATAACTGAATGAAGGAACCTTTTGAACCTTTTTCTCCTGATATCCTCAAATGACCGCAACTTCAGAAACCTAGTCCTCTCTCTTTTTCTTTACTAGACAGACCATCTTACTAAGAATTATTTGAAATATGTATTTTTAAAAATTCATTTTCACAGACTTGCACTCTGCTTTGGGGACAGTATTGCATAGAAAAAAACTGGTTATTGGCTAACTACCCTTGAATTTTGTCATTTCTAATTTTCCTTAGGTG
>CAUYQG010217886.1:0-11569 GCA_963574415.1 Tarsius wallacei
TTCCAGCTACTTGGAAGGCTGAGGCGGAAGGATCGCCGGAGCCCAGCAGGTCGAGGCTGCGGTGGCCGGGAGCGGCCACTGCACTCCAGTCTGGGCGACAGAGTGAGACTCCAACTCAAAAAAAAAAAAAAAGAAAAGAAAATCAACCAATATGCTATCCTTGACACCTGGGCCATTAAGTTGCTGACACAAGTGCTATTTCTTTATTCAACTTTTAATAATATGTTTGCAGAGAAAAGGAGCCAAACTACTGGGCAGGTTACATACATTCTCTAACGGGACCAGAAACTGGAGGAAAAAAGACTTAGAAAAACTGTTAGTCAACATTTAATGTGTGCCCACTGTATGTCAAACCCTATATATAACAGGACTGGATTTACTCAAGGGTGATAAAAAACAGATACAGTCTTCATATACAGTATACGTTATCATTATTGTTTTTGAAAACAGAGTTTCTTAGTTTCACAAGGGTTCCCTGTTTGTTTTTATACTGAATATGTCAGATCTATATCAGATACTACAAAACTGTTGAGAGTTATATCCATTTGGGAGAATAGCGCCACCAATAGGGAAGCAGTGGAGGTGTAGGGCACCAGGTCACATGCACCTAAGGAAATGCAGAGCAAATGTGGTATCTTTCAGTCTTTATCTGTTGGGCCAGGTTTTCTGAGATAAGCCATTTAAATGTAAATCAAAGTAAATGCAAACTGTATGTGAATTCCAATAGCCATCAGCTTACATTGTTGTATTGGCAACAGATGCTAAATATATGAAGGCCATATAGACATATTCCTGAATTTATTTTTGCAGAGAGGGTTTTTTTTTGGTGTATGTGGGAAAACTCAGCATATGAGTTTAAGGAAATGTATGTGATTTCCCTTTTAAGATCCTACAAAAACATATGGGAGCAAGATAATGTTTGTCTTGACCTGCCAAAATCCTGTGGAGATCATCTCGAATCCAAATCACATTCCTGAGTACTAATGCTCACACGGGGCTTTTGCATTAGCAGATGTGTGAAAATGCATGTACTCAGAGAACTCCCTCATGGCTTCACATCTAAAGAAGCTCCTCTACAACAGCTATTCCAGCCAAAAGCTGAAATGACATTTCCAAGTTAAGTATACCTTCATTTAAGCCAGTGTCTGGACAGAAAAAATTCAACTGAAGGGTTTGTTATCTGGCTCAAACCCAAGAGGAGCCTGAGTGGATGTTGGACAGATTTTCAGGAGGCCTCCTATATTCTATTTTGAATTCTCAAGTCCTATCAGAGAATCTGATACATTTTTCCTTACTCATGTAACAATTTTTAGCAATCAAATTTCCCATTTCAAATGCATCATTGGAAGATCCATGCATATGATTTTAGTTGATATTAAAATTGAGGGATGGAGGTTGTTCCATACTGCCCTAGTTCATTATTTTGGCTATGGCAAAAAGATATACTGAAAATACCAAGAAAACCACACTACCTTTGCATACTTTATTTTAAAAATTCTTTTGTATCACTTCTTAGCCTTTTGGCTAAGATCAAGGACAGTATCTCTTCATATCAGTTTAATATCTGATACGTCCTCTATCTGTTTACTAAATAGATTTTTGGAATTAGGAGATGGAATGCATCGACCTAGAATTGCAATACTTCTAGGAACAGTGCATCAAAAAAAAAAAAAGAAACTTTAAAGAAAATTGAAACTGCTCACAATCCTTTCTCTTAGAGGTCAAATATTGTTCTAGTTTTGAACTGTTTCCTTCTAGTCTCTCATCCATGAATACATATATGTAAACATATATAAATACCATATAAAGTTGTATAACTATGCCATTTTTCATAAAACCTTTTGTACTTTTTTCTGCCCAAGTTTATTATAATGCAAAGCAGTGATTATAACCTTAAATAAATAAAAGCATTAAAGGGGGAAAAAAAGGATACCTAGAAATGTTAATAGGTATACTTTATTGTATAATGATACTTTAACAATTTTGAGTACCTACATGTCAAATAACATAAAATTGACACCATAGAGCAAAACTACCGAAATATAAGGGGAAAAAGAGAAAAACATTAATAGCATGAGATTTTACTTCATCTTTTAATTTATGTTTATTTTTATTGAGTTGGAGTCTCACTCTGATGCTCAAGCTGGAATGTAGTGGCACACTCAAAGCGCACTGCAGCCTCCACTTCCTGGGTTCAGGCACTCTTTCCACCTCAGTCTCCCGAGTAGGGACAACAGGCACACACCACAATGCCCAGATAATTAAAAAAATTATTTTTTGTAGAAATGAGATGTCACTTTGTTGCCCAGGCTGGTCTCAAACTCCTGGGCTCAGGCAATTCTCCCGCCTTAGCCTCCCAAAGTGCTGGGATTATAGGCAAGAGCCACTGTGCCTGGCCCACTTTTTAAAGTACATGACAGGTTATACATCCATATGTCTCGGAAAACATAATTGATGAGGTAAATCTAACTGATAAAAATGTGACTCTGTATGCCAAAAAGATAGAATAAAACTGTTTTTCAAGTGATCATGAAACATTCACAAAAATAAAGAAATATTTTTACCAAAATATAAATTCTGATCTAATTAATCTTCCAGATCTAATGAAAAATTTATAGGAAATTTTGGGGACAAAGAACACCATGGCATCAACAAAATCTAGTCTTTATAGTTTATTTGCTGAAGAAATTGCCCAATAAAGTATAAAGAGGCAAAAAAAAAAAAAAAAAAAAAAAAGAAGATGGAAGATAAATCTACATATTAAAAGAGTCTTATGAGATACATCAACCAATTGCAATATATGGGTCTTATCTGAAACATGATGTTGAAAATGAGATAATCAGAGAAATTTTACATGAATTGGAAAGTTGATAGAAAATAATTATTGTTAATTTTGTCAGGCATGATATTTTGCTTTTTAAAAGGAGTCTTTATGTTTTGGAGATAAATACCAAAATATTTACAAATGAAATAACATGATGTCTGGATTTGCTTCAAAATCATCTGGGGCGGGTAGCAGAGTAACATATAAATCTAGGTTGCCCATGAGATGTTAAGTGCTAAAGTTATATGAATTTTAGAGATACATTAGGCTATTCATTTCATATTTGCACATACCTGATTCTGCACAAGTTAAAGTGTGAATGTGTGTATGTACATACATGCAGATACACATACAAAGAAACATGAGATAGCAAGTATAGATATTCTTGTAAGGGGGTATGCTTTAAGGGGAAGAAAGGAAATGAGTATGTAGCTGATAAAAGTTTTAAAACAGAACTCATGGTGTGTTTATTTTTATTTAAATTCCTATTTTGTATGGAGCAGTATCACAAAATGTTAGCAATTCAATCTAGTGAGAATATTTAGATATTCACTGTACTATATTTTAAATTTTTCTGTAAGTTTGAAATTTTTCATAACAAAAAGTTAAGTATAGTTCCTATTCATCGTCAAATCAAAAAGTTATCTTAGCAATTCTTGCCTGTTTATAGTTTAAGATGCACTAAAAAATAATTTTATTAAGAGTCTAAATTCACTGGCATTTTGACTGAGATTGCACAAGGGTTCTGAATTACTTTTGAAATAACTGCAATTTTTGAAATACTCAATCTCCTTATTCAGAACATGATATGTTGTTAATTTATATAAATAATCTTTTTATCACTCTGTAGAGTTTTGTAGTTTTCTTTACATAGTCTCTACATCTTTCTAAGTTTTTGGAAGTAACTTGGTTATTTCCAAGTATTTTGCATTTTTTGGCACTATCATGAGTAAAATATTCTAAAGATTTCACCATGTAATTAGTTTTTACTTGTTTATAGAAATAGTATGGATGTTTTGCTTAATTTCCAAGTGTCTGATCAGTTAATACGTTCTTTAAAAGTCGATGCTCTTAAATTTTCCAGGTGAAAAAAATTATATTGCCTATAAGTTGGTGATTTTGTAGCTATATCTCTTCTTTATGTTTTGTGTATTACTGCATTGTCTGGAACATTCAGAATAATTGTATACTAATGGTCCCAGCACAATTGCCTTTTCCATGATTTTAGGAGGAATGCCAATAGCATTTCACATTAAATATGATGTTGGTTTTCAGTTTAAGGTAGTTATTCTTTATCATTTAAAAAATATGTCTTTCTAGTCTTAGTTATCTCAGAATAAATCTTATGAATCAATGCTGAATTTTATCAAATTCCCCTTCAACATCTAGTGAGATTATCATATTTTCTTATTGGACTAATTAACACTATATAGTACAAAAATAGATTTTTGTAATATGGGATAAGTCACATTTGGCCATGGTAGATGACTATTTTATTGCAATGTTCAATCTGGTATGTTGGTATTTTATTTAGAATTTCTGAATATAACTTCATATGTAAGACTCATGCATAGTTCTCTTTTTCATATATTTATTAGGTTTTAGTCATTCAGTTTTAAAAGCCTCTCTTAGAGGGGATCAGGAAAAACCCTGTCCTCAATAGGTGTTAAAAAGTTCCTCAATGCTAATGTTATTTATTATGAAATAGGAAAAGGCAAGAGGCCACAGCCTGCAAGCACAAAGGTGAGATAATGGCTTCCACATCACTTAACTGTCAGCCTTACTTAGTGTGAAGTGTTGTGTCTAGAGACTCCCAACCAAGCATCCATTTAAAAATATATAGAATATTAAAGTAATTGACAAACATAGAGACTGTCAACTTTCTGGAAGATAGTTTAAAACCATGATGCATTTTTTGGTAGGGTTAATATGGAGTCAGAAGCAAGAAAATCGGATTGGGAGGGGAAAAAAAAAAGAAAGAAAAATAATATATATATACATTTCAAATAATAGCACAAGAATCCTGAGAAAGTAGTCACTATAGTTGTAAAGGTTATTGAACATTTCTACACCTCAAAGTTTGCCTCACAACAAAAGCCTGCTTTCTCTAATCAAAAAAACAGGGAAAGGTGCCTTGCAAGACAGAAACTTGTAGACAATAACTGCTTTACTCTAGCTAAATATCACAGAAGAACTTACGGCACCCCATCACCCACACCAGGAAGGGTCAAGTAGGGAGTGTACACTTTCCCCCTTGAGAGGGGATAACAAGGTGCCCAACACCCCCAGTGGGGTGGTATTGGAGAAGACTAAGTAGAGACTCAAGACTTTCATCCTTGCCTCCTGTTAATAAGAACCACCTCCCAACACACAAGCAGTGTCAGTGCAGAACAAATAGGGAGCTTGGACTACTACCCTCAAGTGGCGGTAAAGAGGCACCCCTCTTCTCCCTACTGGGGTGCTTGTCAAAAGAGACCTAGGGGAGAGTTCTTTTTAGACTTTGACTGCCTCATCCAGCAGTTATGCACTGTCAGTGGAGACCATGTGGGGAGTGGAAACTCCCATCACTGCCCAGTAGTAACTGATTTTGGGTGGCAACTGCAGTGAGTTAAGGAACCTGGACTTATACCTCCACCTGAGAGAAATGAGGCAGAAAATCCCACTTCCCTTGCCACAGTCACATCAGAGAAAGCCAGTTAAAACAAAGCCTAAACAAGAATTAAATCATGGGCCGGGCTCGGTGGCTCAGCCTGTAATCCCAGCACTTTGGGAGGCAGAGGTGAGTGGATTGACTGAGCTCGCAGGTTCAAGATCAGCCCAGGCAACTTGGTGAGACCTGTCTCTACCATAAAATAAAAATAGCCGGGCGTGGTAGCGCGCATCTGTAGTTCCAGCTGCTCGTAAGGCTGAGGAGGAAGGATCGCTGGAGCCCAGAAGATTGATACTGGGGTGACCGTGAGCGTGCCACTGCACCCCAGCCTGAGCAAAGGAATGAGACTCCAACTCAAAAATAATAATAATAATAATAATAATAATAATAATAATTAAACCATGGGAAAATGTCCAGGTTTCAATTGAAAATGACTTGAAATACCTCAAACCAGTAAGATATCAAAACTAATTTTAAAAAGGCAATCAATATATCCAAAGACCAAGATGACAGAGATGTTAAAATTATCCAACAAAGATGTTTAAAGCAGCCATGATAAAAATATTCCAATGAGCAATGATTAGCAGGCTAGAAACACATAAAAATTAAAATAAAAAAATTAAAATATGGACTTTGGGTGATAATGATTTATCAGTTATCAATGTAGGTTCATCAGTTGTAACAAATTTATTATACTGTTCTCATGGATGATGTTGATATTTGGGTAGGCTTTGCATTTGTAGGGGCAGGGAATATACAGAAACCTCCATACTTTCTGCTTAATTTTGTTGTGAACCTAATTAAAACTGCTCTAAAAAAATGAAAAGCCTTATCAAAGAAATAGAAGGGCTTACCAAAGAAGCAGAAGATATAAGGAAGAATCAAATGGAAACTTTAAAACTGAAAAATACAATAACCAAATAAAAACCTAAGTAGATGGTTCCACAGCAGAATGAGAAGGGATGGTGGAAAGAATTAGTAAACTGTAACACAGATTGATAGAAATTATCTAATCTGAACAACAGAGAGAAGATAAACTTAAAAACAGAGTTTTAGGTATTTGTGGGATTATAACAAAAGATCTAACATTTCTATCACTTTAGACCTGGAAGGAGAGGAGAAAGCATGTTGGTTTTAGAAGTATTAAAAAAATAATGGTTGAAAACAATACAAATTTTCAAGAGACATAAATCCATATATTAAAGAAGCTGAGTGAATCCCAAGCAGGATATTCCCAAGGAAGCCCATTAAAAAACACATCATAACTTAACTTCTGGAAACTAAAGAAAATGAAAAAATCTTGAAGGCAGTGAGAAAAAAATGACACTTTACTTATATGAGAAAAAACACCCCAAATGACATCACATTTCTCATCAGAAAATACAAATGCTCAAAGTAAGTGACAATATTTTTTTGAGTACTGAAAGAAAAGAGTTGAAATCTTGAATCCTATACTCAGACATAATGTCATTTAGGAACGAAGGGAAAAATCGAGACATTTTCAGATGGTAAAAGAAAACATAGAAACAAAAAACACAGAGAACAAATAGAAAATAAAAAATAACATGATAGACATAAGCCCTAATATATAATTATATTCCATTACATTCTATGTAAATGGCATACAAATACCAATTTAAAAGACAGATATTGGCAGGATAAATTTAAAAACATGACAACTATACAACGTCTATAGGAAATCCATTTCAAACATATTGAACATAATCATACAGACAGATTGAAAGTAAAAAGTTGGGAAAAGATATATCATGCATTCATTACAGAGGGGAAAGCAGAAGTGGCTAATAAAGCAGATTTTAGAGAAAAAATACCAGATAATTATTATACATAAATATTATATGTTATCACTATACAATGATAAAAGGAGACACCAAGAAAACATGGCAACCCTAAATGTGCATCACAAAACAACGGACCTGCAAAATATGTGAAGCAAAACTGATAGAACTGAAAGAAGAAATAGACATGTCCACAATTTTGGAGACTTCAAGTCTCACTCAACAGCTGGATCACTCATATATTGCTAGTAAGAATATAAAATGATATAGCCACTATGGAAAATAGTTTGGCAGTTTCTTAAACATATACTTACAATATGATATACTTATAATGGCAGTTTCTTAAACATATACTTATAATGTGATATACTTATAATGGCAGCTTCTTAAACATATAATATGATCCAGCAATTGCACTTGTAGGCCTTTTTCTCACTGAAATGAAAACATTAATCCACAGGAAAACTTTTACCTGATTGTTCAGAGTAGCTTTACTTTACTTGAAATAGCCCTTAAGTAGAAACAACCAAAATGTGCTACAATGGGTGAATAGTTAAGTAAACTGTGCTATATCCATACCATGGAACACTACTCAGCAATTAAAGGGAATACTATTGACACATGCAACAACTTGAATGAACCTCAAGGGCACTATAATCTGTTGTTTTTTTAAAGGCAATCTTAAAAGGTCACATACCACATGGTTCCATTTAGTAAAAAATCTCCAAATGACAAAATATAGAAATGAAGAATAGGTTAGTGCCTGCTAGGTTAGAGATAGTGGTGGGAAGGGAACTGAGTGTGGCTATAAAGGGAGTGGCACAAAGAAGATCTTTGTGGTGATAGAGCAGTTTGTATTTTAACTGTGGTGGTAGTTACATGAATCTACATGTGTGATAAAATGACAGAGAAGTATAAATGCACTTTAGAACAATGCCAATTTCCTTTCACCTCTGTGAAATGTGGGTCTAATAAGTAGAGCAATAAGTCTGCTGGGTGGATGTATACTATACAATGGTATCATTAGGCAGGATTAGAGGCTCCCAAGATTACCTTATGCCTACTGCATTAAGGCAAGATGGTTCAATATAATACAATAACCGCTATGATTTCTTCATCTATAGAAATAAAAACATCAGTTTATAAGTGCAAATAGCCACCTTCTTAAGCAGCAGTGTGGTCTGAAAGAGCTCGAGCTTGACGCTGATGGAACTGGAATCTGAATCCCAGTTTTCCAGTTACTAAATGTGAGACCTAGCCAGGAAGAGGACACAAGGAGAAGGGAAGTGCTTCTATTTAGCCCTTAGCTCCCTGTGTCTAAGAGTATCTTTGTCAGAGTGAAAACATCTGACCTTCTGTAGTTGTTCCAACTCAAGTTAGACATAACTGCTTCTGTGAAGAACTCATGATTTCCTCAAAGCCTGGTTAGGTGCACCCACAGTACCATTGTCTTCTGTACTAACTAAACTTTAAACAGAGAGTTGATTAATTAAAACAGAGGGCTGATTATACAATTTATGGAACATATATACAATGGAAAACAATACAGTCATTAAAAACTGACATGGAAGGATATTCATGAAATACACAGAATACAAAATTGGGAAGTATGTACAAGGTTCATCTTTAGATGACTTTGAATTCCTCCTTCCTTCCTTCATTCATGTTTCTAAAACAACTATGACTTATCTGTAATATATAAAATATACAAGATAAAAAATTGATAATCCTCATATATCAGATATAAAATCAATGAGGACAGGAAAACTTCAAAATGTAATGGTCAATGGCTAATTAAATTTTTTCAATGTTCAACCTCAGTGGTAATAAATATAAATTAAAATTACTGGGCTCAAGCCTGTAACCCCAGTATTTTGGGAGGCTGAGGCAAGAGGATTGCCTGAGTTCAGGGGTTCGAGATCAGCCTGGGCAATTTGATGAGACCTAGTCTCAACAATAAATCAAAAAATAAGCCGGTCATGATAGCGCACGCCTATAGTTCTAGCTCCTTGGAAGGTTGAGGCAGAAGGATCGCCTGAGCCCAGCAGGTCAAGGCTGCAGTGGCCGTGAGTATGGCCACTGCACTCCAGCCTGGCCAAGAGTGAGACTCCAGCTCAAAAAAAAATTTATTTTTCTTTCCAAAATAAAACTTGCTTATTCTTGTTCTTTCATTTGTAGTAACATATATAAAAAACAAAATTTGCCATTTTAACCAATTTTAAGAATACAATTCAGTGGCACTCATGACATTTACAATGTTGTGCAATCATCACCTCTATCTATTCCCAAAAATTTTTAATCACTCCAATTAAGCAATGACTCCCCATTCCTCTGTCTCCCCCAACCCCTGGTTACCTCTAATGTACTTTCTGTCCCCACAAATTTGCCTATGGTATATGTTTTCTATAAGTGAATAATACAATGCTTATCCTTTTGTTTGTGGTTTAATTTAGCATAATGCTTCCAAGGTTCATCTATGTTATAGCATGAATGAATCAGAACTTCATTCTTTTTTTTAATGACAATAATGCTCATTTTACAGTCCAATTTTGTTTATATGTTCTTCCGTTGATGGACACTTGGGTTGTTTCTACATTTTGGCTACTGTGAATAATGCTGCAATGAACTCAGTCATACAAGTTACTGTTTTCAATCCTTTTTGTTATTTACCTAGTAGCGGAATTGCTGGGACATACAGGAATTCTGGCTTTTGCTTTGCTTTTTTGAGGAACTGCCAAACTATTTAGCGGCTATACCATTTTATATTCCTACTTACACTTCCCAATTACATTTACAGCAATGTAAGAGAGAGAATTATTTTTTTTTTAGTCTAACAAATTGAAGTCCTCAAAACAAAATAAGCCTAGTGTCAGCAAAGCAAGAGTAAAGAAAGGAAATGAGGGACTCCAAACTCAGCTGAATGGAGCACAAACTGGTAGAGCTTTACTGAAGGCAATATGGCAGTATGTAATCATAAAATGACTTAAAAATATACATATTCTGGACCCTGCATTTCCACTTCTTGTAGTTTATCCTAAACAAATAATTGAAGATGACCACAAAGATTTGTATGTGGTAATTTATTTATTCTTACATAGCATGGTAAAAAAAAAAAAGAGAGAGAGAGAGAGAGACAACCTAAGGCTGGGCATGGTGATTCACACTTGTAATCCCAGCACTTTGGGAGGCTGAGGTGAGAGGACTGCCTGAACCCAGAAGTTCAAGACCAGTCTAGGCAACATGGCGAGAGCTTGTCTCTATAATAAATCAAAAAATTGGCCAGGTATGGTGGCTTTTGTCTGTAGTTTCAGCTACTAGGGAGACTGTGGTGGAAGGATCACCTGAGCCCTATAGGTCAGGCTGCTATAGCCATGATTGTGTCACTGCACTCCAGCCTGGGTGACAGAGTAAGACCCCAACTCAAAAACAAGAGCAAAAAACCCTAAAAGTTCAATAGAAAATTAGACAAATAAATGATTCAGCCACCATTAAATTATCTATATATATATATATATATTTTTTTTTTGAGTTGGCATCTCACCCTGTCGCCCAGACTAGAGTGCAGTGGCCGCTCCCGGCCACCGCAGCCTCGACCTGCTGGGCTCCGGCGATCCTTCTGCCTCAGCCTTCCAAGTAGCTGGAACTACAGGTGCGCTACCACGCCCGGCTAATTTTTTTGATTTATTGTAGAGATGAGGTTTCGCCTGCCCAGGCGGGTCTCGAACTCGTGGGCTCAGACAATCCACTCACCTCAGCCTCCCAAGGCGCGGGATTACAGGCTGAGCCACCGAGCCTGGCTAAATTATCTATATTTTTAATAATAAATAATAGTTTGAAGGAAATCTATAGGTAATACATGAAGCAAGTTTCAAAATACCATTTATTATATAGTAGTCCTCCTTATCCATGGAAGATATATTCTTTTTTGTTTGTTTTTGTTTTTTTGAGTCAGAGTCTCACTCTGTCGCCGAGGTTGGAGGGCAGTGGCACACTCCCGGCCACCGCAGCCTCGACCTGCTGGACTCAGGCAATCCTTCTGCCTCAGCCTTCCAAGTAGCTGGATCTATAGGCATGCACCACCACGCTCGGCTGATTTTTTGATTTATTGTAGAGATGAGGTCTCATCAAGTTGCCCAGGCTGGTCTCCAACCTGTGGGGCTCAGGCAATCCTCTTACCTTGGCCTCCTAAAGTGCCACCATGCCAGGCCCTACATTCTAAGACCTCTAGTGGATACCTGAAATATGAATAGTACCAAACTCTATACAGCCATGCACTGCTTAACAATGGGTATATGC
>CAUYQG010217888.1:0-19576 GCA_963574415.1 Tarsius wallacei
TGAGTTGGAGTCTCACTCTCACTCGCCCAGACTGGAGTGCAGTGGCCGCTCCCGGCCACCGCAGCCTCGACCTGCTGGGCTCCGGCGATCCTTCCGCCTCAGCCTTCCAAGTAGCTGGAACTACAGGCGTGCACTACCACGCCCGGCTAAGTTTTTGTACGTTTTTAGAAAAATCCTATAGGAGTGTAGTAGTACCTAGAATCTCAACATTCTAATCACCTGCAGTGCTCTGCAGGGGTTAGTTGAATCTGGGTTTGAGTCCTGTCACCTGAGCAATTTGTCTGACTTTTCATTTCACCTGTTTTGCCAAAAATAAGAGTTAAGGCTTCTTCCTCGCATGGTTACTGTCAGGGTTTCTTGAGATGACATATAGTGCCTCAGTAATTGGTAGGTCCTTTTTGTTGTCAGCAGTGACTGTGGCTTGAGATTTGTGCTGCTTGGAGTGAGGAGTGCAGACCCTTGAAAGCAGTTCTCCTCGTGCAGATGGAGCCCAGATATTGGAGGTGGGTGCGAGGGAGGTGCACCGCAAGCAGCTGAGTGACCTCCACCCCAGAGAGAAGCACTGTGGAAAAGGTTAGTTCACTTCTGGCCAGATGAGTTTTGCCCATGGGTCGAAATTTTTCATAGGCTGAGGATTTAATTTTAATTTAATATATTGCTGAAAAATGCATTCCAGTTGTAAAACAGTGTGATTCAGAGATGGACTTGAGTGGTATAACTTATTTATACATTATTTCAGGAGTGGACACTGAGTAAAGACATACCCTGCTATTCATATCTCAGTAGATTTATTTTTGCTTGAGTGTCAACAATATTACCCAGAAAATATTCCATATGAATACAAATCTTTATTCAGAATCAGTCTGTTAGTCCAGGCTGAAATTGTATCCCTTTTCTGCTTCAGGGTGGATGGTGGTTGTTACCTGTCCAGCCAGGTTGCATTTGTGTTCTGGGTTCGCCCTGTGAGTATTGGTGTATGGCTTCAGTCCATCTACTGAAGAAGGGAGCGTGATCTGGATTCAGCACAAAGCAGAGCTAACTAACTGTTCAAGCTACTGAACTCACATGTAGGCATGGGGAACCAGAGTTTTTTGCATTTACTAGAAAGCGATGTTAGGAAAAACGTAAGGGCTTTACATAAGATACTTGTAGTTACCCAAAAGCCAAGTTAATTAACCACATTCAACGTTATTCTGATGGCACTAGTTTATAACTATTAATGTGTGACTATAACTGTAGATGTTTGACTTGATGCATGTGAGCTTTATCTGGCCAGGGGAACTTAGACTCTGGAACGTTTATTATAATAGAAGTTTCCAAGCATACTTCAGTATAATATCCTGATTTCTAAAGAGAAGATACTGTTTAGTAACTTAGCTCAATAATTTCAATTAATTTTCCTATCTTACTCATTTTTTTGTTCTGTAATGCCTTTTTGCATTGCTGGTATAGGACAAACCAAGTCTAGGTTATGGCAATTCAGACTTGTAAAGAAAATTAAGGCTTACCTTTTCAGTGTCAGTTAGTGAACTACCAAATATAGAATTTTGTGTTTAATCATTAAGAATAAAAGCTTTGGATTTTTAGATCAAAGTTTTAAAAATCAAATTTACTTTTGATTTTTGTCTTTTAAAAACAATTTGGCATTTCACTCACTTCTGGGTCACTTGAAATTCACTTTAACTGTTTAACCAAGATTGCTCAGTGAGTCTGCCCTGACGTTTCACATTTTGGAATATTAAAAACAATTTGTTCTAAACAATTTTATCCTATTTCATTAATACTGCCAAATTTTTAAGATTAGTAAACAACACTAAAAGGTTATACAAAACTGTGTGTGGCTGTTGGTAAAAGAAATATTATTCAGTGTCCAGTGTTCTGCCTGTATAGCTATCCCTTTCTCTTATCCCTCTCTGCATTCACTGCTGTGATGGAACAGTTGGGAGCCTTTTGCCTTCTGAGTTACAACAGAATCATTGATGTTTGTGATTGGTGAGAAAGCTCATCGTATGCTGGACCTATTTCTCTTTCAGCCTGACTTTGCTTATCCCAGATCTGTAATGGAGAAATACAATTTTTCCCATTTGAACTTTGTGTGAGAGTATAGATCTCTGATTTTCTTTGCATCCTGACTTTTCCCTCTTTTGCTGGTGTCCTTAGCCATTGGTTCCCTGATGCTTGTCATCATACAAATGACAAGTTTACTGTGTGTCCTCATTCATCCTTATCCTTCTTGAAATTTATTGTGAATGAAACTTTTGGAAAATTCTATATAAATTAAGAGTAATTATCAGGGAATAAGAACTGAAAGATTGTTGGAGATTTGGGATTTTGGTTTCTAACAGATTTGAGCTCATACATTCCTGACTTGAAAAAATTGTGTTCTTTTAAATTGCAATATCATCAGTAAAATGAGCCTCCTATCTTTATTCATAGATAGATTACATGAGCTAACTAAGCAAAGGACTTAGCACAGTACCTTACCATAGTAGAACTTAATTTATTGCCATGTTATTTAGCCTTAAGTTGTTTATCTTTAAAATCAGCATAACATATAACATAATGTAATATCGAATTGTTAAAAGGACTTGGTATGTGTGTGTGCATTCAGAGAAAATAACTGGACCAGATTTATTAGACAGTAAACAGTGGATGAGCTTGGGAATGTTTTAGACTTCTATTGCCGTGTAATACATTACCATCAATTGGAGGCTTAACACAACACCCTTGTATTATTTCATAGTTTCTGTGAGTCAGGAATCTAGGCTGGCATAGCTGAGTCCACTGCTCAGGATCTCCCAGGACTGCCATCAGATTGTCAGTGGGCTGTAATTGCATCTGGGGCTTGGGGTCCTAGTCCAGTCTCATATGAATATTGCATAATTCATTTCCTTGCAACTGTAGAGCTCATGGCAGCTTGTTTTCTCAAAACCAGACAGAGTCTCTGATCTTTAAAAAGTTACCCTGATTAGGTTAGGCCTACCCTGTATAACTTCCCTTTTAATTAACTCAAAGTCAACTGATTAGGGACCTTAATTGCATTTGCAAAGTCACTTGACTTTTGCCATAAAATGTAACTTAATCATAGTTGTCATATTCCACCATATTCACAGGTGCTGCCTGCACTCAAGAGGAAAAGAGTGTGCCTGTTGTGTGCACCAGGATCCAGGAGTCTCGGAGAGTGACTTAGAATTCTGCCTACCACAGAGTGGGAAGGGATTAGGAAGAACTTCTAGTTCTGTATTTTAAAACGTTTAAATATAGTGCATAAAAAAATTACGATTCCTTGTATTCACTTGGTTTGTGATTCTCCAGAATTCTCAAATGAACATAAAGACCTAATTCTAGAAGGGATTTTAGCTCATATGTCTTTAGTCAACAATAGCAGTTCTCAGACAATTAGTGCCAAGAACTGATGATCAGAAATAAGAAAGTAAATGGTCTAGGCTAGTGACTTTATTTTGTATCTTGCGAGTGAGGTTGGGACCAGACGGAGGCCCAGGGGAGCCCAGCGGCTTGCTGGGTATCACAGCACTGGTGCTAAGGGCTGTTGATGAGCTGCCCACTTCACCTCATCCCCTCAGTCTTTGTCTCCCTGAGTATAAAACTAGGCAGGTCTGCTTTACTAAGAATATTTATTTTAATGGGATCATGTCACCTTGATGAAGGATTTTTCCTTACCAGTGGACAGTTAACATTTTAAGTAAGTGTGTGAACATAAACTTGGATGCCACAGTTTGAAATCAGAAGTGTGCGATGCCCGTTCCCACTATTGTTTAAAAATAGGATACTCTCTGTCTTACTGTTTCAGCTAGACCTTTGCTGTGTTGTTGGTAATCCTTGGGATTCAGGAAAGCACATGAATTGCATTGGTTTCCTCATGTTCTACTGGATCCAGCCAGAGAAACTAGAAATGGGATTGATTGCAATTCAGATACTCCTCTTTAAACAAGCTGTCTTTACACAAACAAATTGCAAAAAGGTGGTAATTTTTAACAGCACTTCGGCTAAAAGATTCCCATTAAAAGTGCATTTTAAATTTTCAGTTTTTTTGTATTTTAATTTTTTGAAGGAAATAAACAAAAAATATAAAAGTGATAATTTATTAATAGTGCTGCTGAGAATAGTTAACACTGTCTCACATATTATGTAAAACAGTATATAGTAGTCTGTAGTCTATCAGCATTATACAATAGAATGATAGTCTCACATTATATTATATAAGCAAAAAATGTTAGTCTGAGATTTTGTGCTGTGCCACTAACTATATGTCACCAAAATGTGGCTAGTACTGTTAAGGAACTGAATTTTACATGTATTTAATTTTAATGCATTTAAGTTTAAATAGCTACAGGTAACAGTTATATTGGATCATATTGGACAGCACAGATTATAGATCATTTCTATTGTCAGCAAAATGTTATAGAAAAATGTTCCACAAGGAAAAACCTTTCCAACAAGAGAGAACCTCCTCTAATCAGGTAACCTGAGCAATCAAGAAATATGGGGGCAGGGAAAAAAAATCATAATCAGAGTAAAATATGTCACCAAATGGCTATGAAGAAGCTGTAAAATGAATTTGATGTTATAATACTGAGAGAAATTGGGAAATAAAACTGAGGCAAAAATATGGTGGGGGCTCTTTAGGACTGTGATGGAGTAGTGGCTGTAGTTTACAGCTTTACACTGTGAATGATCTTTGACATTCCTTCTGATTCTCAAATTCCAGCATTATTGTGTGCTATAAATTACCTTTAAATGTATTTTAATAGCATAGGCAGGGTTATTTTATTTGTGAGTTTCTGAGTTGCTCATCTTCCTGTATTTTGTTTTGATTATGGTTTAAACAGAACTAAGTTTTTAAACATCACAGACTTTCTACTATTACGTGGAAGTTGTAAGTGAAGGAAGTTATTAAAATAAATTTCAATTATATTAGTTTACATATTTAACCCTGCAGACAATTTCTGCTGTCAGGACAACTGAGACTAGATTTATTCATCTTGAATGATGGCACCTGCAGGCAAGTGGCCCTTAGCCCCTAGCCCCTGTCATAATTTTGGTTGAGTCTGATTTACCAATTTATCTCAATATTATAACATCAAACTTAACAATTTCATCATAGTGACATATTTTGATTTTTCCTGTCCCCAAACTTTTTGATTGTTCGGATTAGTTTTTAGATGACCTGAATAGAGAGGTTCTCTCTTGTTGGAAAAGTTTTTCCTTGTGGAACATTTTTCTACAACATTTTGCTTGGCTAATTTTGGTGATTTCCCAAAGGTCACCTGACTTGAAAACATTATTTTCTCCATTCAGGGTTTGACAATGACCACGATTTTAGGAGACAGAAAAAGGGAGAATATAGGAGGAATGAGGTAAAAGCTGCAAGGTAGTTTTGAATTTTGAGTTTTAGCTGTGGATATACTTCAATTATATCTGTGTACATTTTATTTTGTTAATAGTGTGAATAAAGATATACAATCTAAACAAGTTCAGATTGGCTACAGTTTAGGATTTTAAAATATGTAGACCCTTTTGGGAGCTTTAATTTTATAAACCTTGTAATAACAAAAGCATACGAGTGCTAGAATCCTCATTCATACTTCTTAGTTTCTTGCAGGGGAAGCATCGTTGATGCTACCTTTTGCAGTGTGGAGTGATGGTTATCAGATAGTGTGGATGGTTATCAGATTTATAGTAAATAATCTTATTTGGCTAATGTCTCTGAAAGGCTAATTGTATGGAGGTAGAGGAGGTCTTACAATTTTGTCTAAGATTGGAGAGGATAAAGATTAAATTGTTCCCTGAAAACATAACACAGAACCAAAAACAACCCCAAATGTATTAACTGCCATCTTCTTATCACAAGATGTATTTTTATGTCATTGAAATTCAGTTAATTAAAAATACAAGTACAAGCACGTATAAAAGTCTCCTTTACTTCTTGTTTGATATTGGCAGATTTGTTTTAACTCAGTGAGTAGCGTCACATGGAAAAATAGAATTTATTAGCTGTGATTTGTTGTTTTAGCTGTAGCTAAAAATACACTAAAAATACACATTTTTGCTTCTCAGACCTACTTTCAAGTTTTGTTATGCTGCTTGCTTTACATTCAGTGTAAGAACTTTGCAGCAGCATGTTTCCCTTTGTCCCCGCTTCACCTTTCTGCCATTGTCGGCACACATTTAATTTCTCAGTATGTATAAACTCCACTATGCATATTTTATTCTTCCACCGTGTGATGGCCATTTGGCTTGTTTGGCTATTTTGAGTAGTTCTGCCAGGAACAGTCGTATATAAGTATTTGTGTAGACATAATATTTTCATTTCTCTTGAGTAGATACCTAGAAGGGGAATCTACTGGGACACCTAATTTCTGTCTAACATTTTAAGAAACTGCCAAGCTGTTTTACAAATTGGCCGAACCATTTTATATTCTTACAGCAGCGTTCCTCTCCACATCCTCGCCAACACAGATCTTCTGTCTTTGGCATTATAGCTTGTTTTGTGGATGTCACTGGGTCTTAATTTGTATTTCCCTGTTAACTAATGATGGCGCATCTTTTAATGTGCACATTGGACATTTTCCTTTTTGGTGAAATGCCTGTTCACCAAAACGTTGCTTTTTTAACTGGATTATTTTTATCATCTTGAGTCTTAAGGGTTCTTTATATATCATGGATGCAAGTCTTACATATATATGATTGAAGGAGATATTTTCTCACAGTTTGAGGCTTATCTTTTCACTTTCTTAAAGATGTCTCTTGAAGTTCCCCTTTTAAAAAAAAAAGCCTATAACGGTATAATTTAACCTTTAAAAAATTATATATTTATGTATTAATTTTTGAGATGAGGTCTTGCTCTGTCACCCAGGCTGGAGTGCAGTGGCGCTTAGTTTACTGCAGCCTCCAACTCCTGGGCTCAAGTAATCCTCCTGCCTCAGCCTCTTGAGTAGCTGGCTGGGACTACAGATATGCAGCACCATTCCTGGCTAATTAAAAAAAAAATTTTTTTTTTTTTTAAGAGAGGGGCCTTACTCTTGTTGCCCAGGCTGGTCCCAAGCCTTGGCCTCAATGGTCTGTCCACCATAGCCTCCCAAAGTGTTGATTATAGTTGTGAGCCATGGCACCTGGCCCAATTTATCATTTTAAAAAATTGCTGTGCTTTTGGTAGGAAATGTATGATTGCCTCATTTTCGAAAGATATTTTCACTGGCTATAGAGTTTTAGTTTGGTGGTATTTTTATTTCAGTTCTTCAAAGATATTGGTCCACTGTCTTCTGACTTTCATGTTTTTGACAAGAAGCCTTTTTTTATTTTTATTGCTCTTCATGTTATATGTTTTTTTCTGACTCCTTTAAAAATTTTCTCTTAGCATTGACTTTAAGGAATTTGATTATAATATGACTGGTATAGTTTTTGTTGTGTATTTTTTGCTTAGGCTTATTGATCTTTCAAATCTGTAGGTTTACAATTTTCATCAAATTTGAAACAATTTCAAGTCATTTTTCTTCAAATATTTTTCTCCCTCTTCTTTTTTTAAACTACAACTCCACATATATATTTATACGTACACACACTAGACCTCCTGAAGTCTTGTTTTGCCACTGTGTGCTTTAATTGTATTTCTGGGCTGTTTCTTCAATTTCAGGTTTACTGGTCTTCTGCATTGTTTAATCTACCAGTAGGTTCATCTAGTGAAATAAGTGAATTTTTCACGTGAGACAATGACGTTTTTATCTTTAGAAGTTCAATTTGGGTTACTTTATATAGTTTCCATATCTCGACTTATGATGTACATTTTTTGTATATTTTTGAGCATATGGAATACAGTTAAAATAACTGTGAATATTCTTGTCTACCAGTTCCATTATCTTTTTTGTTTCTGTGTGCATTTCAATTGATTGATTTTTCTCTTCATTTGGGTTGTGTTATCTTGCCAGTTGGCTTTCTGGTAATTTTTTATTGTGTGCCAGACTTTGTGAATTTTACCTTGTTGATTGCTGGATATCTTTCTTTTTATTCTTATAAATATCCTTGGACTTTGGTATGAGATGTAGGCATTTTACTTGGTGAGAACTTGATGTATCAACTTTTGGGTCTTACTTTTAAGCTCCGTTAGGGTAGGGTAGGGTAAGACCAGAGTAGTGTTTAGTGCTAATTTTCTCCCACTTTTGAGAAAGATTACTTTCCAGTGTTTTATGCAGTTTTCTCTCTGTGGCTGGACAGGAACTTTTCTTTGTCAGCCCTGATAATTACGCTTCCTGATCCTTTTGGATGGTTCTTTCCCATCCTTAGATAGTTAAATTATATACATGGGCTGAATATTACTTTGTCAAATACTGGAGGATAGACTCTCTACTAAAGTCTGGGTAACTTTCTCCTCCTACTTCCTGAAAAGGTTAATAGTCTTGGTGTCCTTGGAATCTCAGCTTTATTTCCTTAATTTAGGGAGATTTCCAGACTCTGCCTGGTTTTCTTTTCCCTGCATTGTGGTCTGGAAACCCATTTGAGGCAGTAACCTGGTGCAAAAAATCATAGGGTTCGCCTTGCTTGTTTTCTGTCTCTCAGGGACCACAGTTCTTGTTGTCTGATGCTCTGTCTTAAAAATTATTGCATTACATACCTTTCACAGTTTTTTTGTTTGTTTATTTTAAGGGGGAAAGTAAATGCATTTCCTGTGACAGGGATGGATGTTAGAATGCATTTCCTCTAACAAAAGGAAAAACATATAGATTTCTTCATAACTGTATTGACAGGAGATGTATCTCTTCCATAAGTTTTGTTAATACCGTTGAGTTTTCCTGTATAAACATGGTGCTAGACATCATTTAAGTGTAGTTTTTAAATAAAGAGATATGGTAGTCCTTTTATATATGGTGTATAATTCATCTCATCACCATCAAAAGCTTTTGTTCTTATGTGATACAAATTATTGGAGATTATTTGTCTTTATGAAAAAAGTTGTTTTTAATATGTTGTTTTGTTTGGTGTGTCTTTACTTAGAATCCTGTTTAGTTCCATGTAGAGTATGATTCAAAAGAGAATATATTTTGGGGGTTTTGTTGGTATAAAAAGAATCATTTCCTTTAGAGACTCAAACATTTTACCTTCCAGTAGACTATATTTAAATGTGATATATTACTTTTTCTAGCTATATATTTGTTTAGACTTCCTTACAGCAGAATCAAATTGTTATTTAATTTGTTCTAAATTTCTCTCAGTATTCTGTCCAGATGGCAGTTGACTTAGGTGTACATGATACATTTACACTTTTCAGTTAAAAGCAATAAACTCATTTTGGTGCTGTTGAATTTCTTAATGACAGATTTAAATGTGCCTTTGGTGCTTATGTTTCTGTAACACAAATAGTCCTGAAAGCACTAGTAGTGTTGATAAACTTTACCTGGTTGTAATCTAAGAACTATTCTCTTTTATAGTTCTATTATTACTGTTAACATATTTATCAGATGACAGAATCATTTGAAAATTCTCAGTTGACAAGAAGACCATATATTTGCATCACATAATGCAAATCTAAAGTGCCTTCTGAGATGCCTCATTGGTAACTGTCATCCTTTCTAGGTCAGTTCCTGTGAACCTTGTTTCCCTTATACAGAATATGCTGTTAGGTGACCTGACTCAGCGTTTAAACTCTTCAGCTCCAGCTGCAGGCAGAAATTACCTGCCCCATGACAAGAGTGGGAGGCCTCGGGGACAGGAGAGTGCTGTTAATTTTCTTTGCTGCTAGGGTATTGGAAATTTTTACTTGCTCTACCTCAATTTGAGCTTGGCAATGGTCCAGGAACATTAGGGATTTGCATGAAACACAAACATGGATTATTTAAGTCAGCTGGTCTTTCCTTTTAAACATTGATTGCAGTGTGGCAACCTCAGTTAAATGACTTCAAAGAAGGTATCTGTAAAAATGAATATTTCCCATTCAACATTCATCACAATTTCTTGGGATGCTTAGATCCATAATCATAATGTTGTAATTTGATGAGGATACCTAGAAAAGAATTACTGCACTCCTTTCTATGTGCCAGGCAGTGTGCTAGTTATGGGGGATACAAAGATGAAACACATGGTGCTTCACACACACAAAGAAAATAAATCTAATATTGGTATATTTTGATGCTTACATTTCTGTATACATTTCCTGTCATCCTGGCAGTTGACTGAAGCCAATGTTTTTGTTTTTTGTTTAATTCATGATTTAGCCAAAACTGGAAAAGTAATTAAGTTCTTGAGATTTGAGACAACCATTCTCTTGAGATTTGAGACAACCATTCTCCCTTTCCTAATCCTTAGGGCGACCAGTGCTGTTCTGACTGTTAGAAAGCACCCAGTTAGTCTCTTTCTCTAAGATTGCTAACACACACTGCCTGTGGACAGGATGGCTGATTTATACATGGGTAGTGGGGGATTATTAACCATCTAGTTAGCTGAATCAGGAAATGGAGAGTCTCTTTCTTCGCATCAAGTATATGGATGAACATTAGAAAACAAAAAGGAGTTGAAGGCACTGTGTCTCTTTCTCATAGGATAAATGGTAAGCCAGGGAATTTAAGATTTCAAAAATAGACAAAAGTTAGAAATGTCTGACTAGTTTATAGGTGATAAAAATCAAATATAATTGTCTTTTTATACCTATATTTCTTTTTAAAAGTACATACACTTATGATCATTGCAATAGATTATCTTTTAATTTATTCAGTTTGGCATTATTTGATAACCTCCTGTTAAATGAGGATTATTGCAGGCTGTATACCATTTTTGCCACTCTTCAGTGTCCTCCCAGTATAATCCTACTCAGATTTTGGTAAAGACTGTGTTACTGTTTTTGTTATGTCTTAGTATTGTTCATATTAAACTAAGTATGGTATTACATTATAATTACATTTTTTTCTTGGAAAACTTTCAGTTTTGCTTGGAGTTAATAGTTGCCTCTTTTCTTCATATGCTTTTGTTTGAAAATCTGACTGGGTCTTCCTGTACCCTTCAACGGCTCGGCAGCACAATCTTTCATGCCGTCATTCTTGTCAGATAAGTTTTTGTAATTCTGTTTGTTTTTCCTTAAGAGATATCCCTTCTGAATTTCCATAGTCTCCTACTCTAACTTGTAGTGGTTGTTAGCCTTTAAATGTATACAGCTGTCTCCTGGAGGACCTCTTCGTTATTCTTCTGACTCTGCCTCATATGTGTGGATCTCCTGTTTCCTAAGTCACTTGTCATTTTGATTATGCATATTTCCAGTAGCTTCCTGAGAAAATGTGAATGGGAGGTATGTTTTTTTAGAGCTTGTATTTTTAAAACACCTTCACTATAGGGTGCCAAAAAAAAGTATACACATTTTAAGAAAGGAAAAATACTGTCTTAAAATTACAATACTCAATATACACCGATAACAAAAGATGAATACAAGTCACATTTGACTTCTGCAATTACAAGAGGTGCTCAAAGTGGTTCCCATCAGCGTCCAGACACTTCTGATTACAGTGAACTAAAAGTAATACAGAGATAATATTTCTTAGAATGTATATACATTTTTTGGCAACCCCAGTGTTTAAATTGGTTGTTTGGCTAGATATAGTAATCCAGTATGGGAATAACTTTTTCTAAGAATTTAATAAAACCTTTTCACTCCTAGCATTCTTGGTTTTATGTATGCAGTATCTCCTCTCCCAAACAGAATGTTAGTTTTTTTTTTTTTAACACTTATTGTTTCTTGTATTATCTCTGTTTTTTCTGAATTACCCTTTTACTTTTTATAATTTCTTTCATGCCGAGCCTTACTTCAAACTGTGAGAATCTTTGTTCTCATTTAAGGGCAAGGCACATTAAAAAAATGCTGATTGGAAGCTCCTGGAAGCTCCCCTTGTGAGCCAAGTTTGTGGATGACCGAGGCGCTCATGGCATCTCTGGGGTTGGGTCATCATGTGGTCGGTCAGCCTTTTCAGTGGGTGCTTCCTCATGTTGATGTTGAAATTCTTTTTTCTGGGACAATGTATTTTCTCCAGAGAAGACACCTATAGCCTTCCGCTTAGAGACATGGTGGGTGATGTCTAAGGTTGGCTGCTAATATGCCACAGCTGACCTGGGGAAAGGAGCTTAGGTCTCAGTGTTCAGCACTGACTCTCAACATGGCATGTTGCCAGTTCACAGACCCATTCACCCTGTGAGCCTGATGCATTTCTGGTTCCATGTCTTCAGAGAATCTCCTATGGAATGAGAAAGGAATGGTGGTGGTCTGATGCTTTGGTTTTACAGACTTTATAAATTCTCCTGGTTTTAGTCTGGTGATCTCCATTTCTTAAGCTTTTCAGGTTATACCTGCTATATTGGTTTGTTCCTTCTTGATATCCTGTGTTCCATGCCCTCACCCAATTCCGATTGACCTTCCTTCTCTATGATTTCATTCCACTGTTTGTTTTTCCATCTGCATCTATTGCTAGTAGTATTGTTTCAGTTTACACATCATCTTGAAACTTCATTTTATTAAAGGATCATTTTATTATGTCACCATTTCTTTGGGTCAGGAATTTGGGAAGGGTGAGGTTCTGGCTAGGAATCTCTCACCTGTTTGGGGACAGACAGTAGCTGGAGCTGGGAGATGGGTTGACCCTCCCCTGGCCGTTTCAGGGCAAAAGCTTGGATATAGGAAAAGCGTGGCAAAGCCATGGAAAATGGGCCATTAGCATAGTATCATTGGAATGAGTTATCTTTTCAGCTTCCCCTTGTACCACTTCACATTTCTGCTTAAGTGTCCTATCACAGTGTAATTTTCAGTCCTTTTTTTCCGTCTCACAGTGCTCTTCTCCGTGTTCTTTGAAGGCACTTGGACACTCTGTAGAAGTTAAAGGGCTTTCTGGAGAAGCAAGAAATGTCCTAAAGCAATTGCTTTCCATATTGGGATTTGCCTTTCCTTAGGACCTGCTTGGGTGTACACTTGTCTATTAGGAAATTAATCCTGATACTGAAAATGTAAAGGGTCTTTGGCAATTACTCAGTGATACTAGAAAACAGAAGTGAAGAAAAGCAGTATCCACACATGATGGGTGTGGAGGAGTGGCAGTGGCAGTGGAGGTTCATTAGGAAACTCGAAAGATCAGAAAATGTAGCTCAGGCCAAGAGGAGTTTATTTCAGAAAGAGACTTTGTGAGTGAAGACTATTTCCAAATACAAGTAGGCTATTATTAAATACTGCTTTTAAAAAAAATTCTTATGGAAAGAAAGCATCCATATATTTTAGAACACTTTAAGATATTTTTCAGGCTGTGGCTCTTCAGAGCAGCTAAATTTTATTCCAGCAGCCCTTGAAGAATAGAGAAGCAAAGAGAATAGAGAATATAACATTGTGAGTCTGTTAAAATCACTCAACTGATTGGAAACTGTTGATAACTTTTTGGAATGTCCCTTTCTGAAATCAATGCATTAGTATCCCCTGCTTTGTTAAACATAGTTGGCAAACATCTTTGTATTCAGCATTTGTGTATAAAATGTAAAGAAAGGCTTTTAATTCAGAGACAGTGTTCATGTTCGAAAGATAATATATGAATCTGGAAGAAGTAAAAGTAAATCTTTAAGCTCTAATTGCAAGGCTGCCTGCTCATATTTAATTGACACACATTTAAACATTGGTTGTAATGGATCGTTTGCCATTTAACTGACATTAACGACCTCCGTTAACTCATGTTTTTATATTACATTGGCTGTTTATTTTTGTGTTCATTCCCTTTAGTATTCAGCTTCCCATATATTAAAAGTTTTTCTTTCTATAAACAACTACTGTGTTTTGAATCTCTCTTTTTATTATTAAAACTTTCACATATGTATTGGGTTTAATTGTATATACTTTTTATAGCCTGAAAACGTGAACCATATTGATAATAAAACTTAAACATCTGCACATTGTTGTAAGACACAGTTCTGTAAGAGAACTCAGACCTAAAGATCATGATACTGTCCCACTCAAATACTCTGAGATTTGATTGTGCCTTACCTAGCCCACCTTGGATCAGACTGCAGGAACTGGTGACGCTTGCTTCTGGGTTTGTTATATGCTAGTTAGAAGCAAGGCTGAAGCAGAACCTTTTCTGCTTTCATTTTGAGATGCAATCTCTTTGCACAGGGTAATTTTCAGTATAGTATTCTTACCTCCTGCTATTTTTCTGTCAGTTTTTGTTAATTTCTGGCAAATTCCTTTACTTGCAAGACTTTTGTCTTCGATCTGTCAAGATTCACTGGAGAAGAGGAGAGATCTAGGGAAGCTCTCCAGCCTTTCCTGTTGGAGTTACCTAATTCTCATCTGTATCACTCACCTACCTTCAGGAGTCATGGTTTCCAGGTGTTTTCCTTAGTCACCCAATCCCCCCTTAACTTAACCCCTCTCAGCCCCTTAACTTGTGTGGGAGGGTATTGGGTTTTTAATTATTAGAGGGACATTTTCTCTCTCTCAGACTCATGGCTAATTTTTATCAAATACAAAATTTTGTTTCAGTTCTAATTTCTGTTTAGTAAAAAGATTTTTAAATCTCCAAAGTTTGGTTAACTAATTATTTCTAAGCATCTTCAAGTCATAAACCTCCTGCACAGTAAAATGATCAACATAGGAGACCACAAGGCCTTTGGGTTTGGATCTGGCTTTGCCGCTCGGGCAAGTTTACTTTTTTGTGCTTCAGTTTACTTGCCCGCAAAATGGGACAGTGTTACTTTGTCTTAATACTAAGAACATTGCCTGACTCATAGTAGTTACTCAGCAGATGCTTGCTGTTGTTCTTGCTATTACTGTTTGCGTCAATGAGCTGTAGAAACTTTGCCAAAGACTACAGCCTATGTATCTGGACCTAATTCTTTTTTAAAGACAATGCTACCATTTTTGAAGGGAGCTCAGCTGTCGGCATAACAGTAGTAAAAGTGATTAAACATGATTGAAAGACAAACTGGCTGTTCCTTGTAAGTAATTTGTGAAGTAGTAAACATATAAGGGGGGAGCACCTGCCTTTCTTCCATTCCAGAGAGACAAGTTAACAGCTGATACTTCTGTATCCTTCTAGTCGGTTTTCTAGGTATCTGTGCTACTTCTGTGTATGTTTTTGTCTTTTTTGTTTGCCATCACATGTATTGCCTCAGTCTGTAAGATCTTGTATTTTGTTTTGTAAAATTAATATACTCTCATACTTGATAGGTATGTTAATAATAAGATTTAGTCCCTGAATGGCTCATATTAGTCCTTGTTTCCATTATTTACTCTTTAGAGTCTCTTCCTTGAACCTATAATGGTTTCCTGTTGAGACTTTATTCCTTTGAGTTGAGTAGTATCTGTTTTTCTTTTTGTAATGTTTTAAAATACACATATGAAATCAATGAAGATAATTAATCTATAGCGGATAATGTGCACGTATGTTATTGGTGATGGTGATGATAGAAGATGTGGGAAGGATTAAAACCTTACTCTTTGTGTCATTCTAGATGCTGACTGTGTGTATATATAGGCAAAACACCAAGAAAATCTGATATACGGAAATTCAGATTTGTCACCACTGGTTTTGGGCTAAAGGTAGAGGGATTATTGCCCAAGGATTTAACTGTAGATGCACTTACTAGTTACAAACTGGAGGCCTGGAGAGTGAAAAGGAAGATTAAGGAGACAGGATAAAACACAGACCAGTGATATGCTAAATAACGTGAACTGTTGGGCCAGTGATTTAATTTACATATGCCTAATTTGTGTAGTGCTTCAGAGGAACCTTCCTTCTTGTACTGTCTTCATTCGTGCACACGTGGCACTTGCAGCATGTGCACTGTTGGATGCCCTGCTATTTCAAGTGGTCTACTGCAGACTGCAGTGAGGGAGAGGAGAGGAATGGCACGTGAACCCACGGAGCCCTTTCATGGCTGCCTCCCTGCCATCGCTTCCCTAATTTAAGTGGATGCCACACATCCTCTGGTCTCTACCAAAAGGTGAATGCTTGTACTGGCAAGGAGTTAAGGACTGCCAGAGGAGCACTTCTGAACCTGCCAGTGCAGGGCATTTCATTTCCTGTTTATCTGTATGAGTTTGCAAGCTTGGGAGCTTGTCCATTGAAGCATCCAACACAACCGGGCTACCTTTTGTTTCAGGAGAGTGAAGTGTGCTTTAGTTGCTCTTAACATACTTCAGCATTTGAACCATCGCTAGGGAGGGAGATTGGTCTTTTTTTACTGCTTTATTCCTATACATTTGGTATTATCCCTAATTGACCAGCGCCTTACCCATAACCTTCATTACAGAACAGCAATGAGGACAGTAAGATGTGTGCATTCTTACAATCAGAGAAATGTGCCGTAAATTAGAGTGATTTTCTTAGTTTTTTGCTGCTGTGTATTCTACTTACATTAGCTGGGACCCATGGCCACGGATGGGCCATGTTGTCACAGGGATCTGACACACCTGCTGGCTTTCATTGTGCTCTCCCTCTTTCTGCTGTTGTGACTTGGAGATTTAGATTGTGGTCCCTCTCCCCAATTATTTCAGCTTGCTTACTTCACACCTCTAAGCCTCAACTTTCCCATCTGTAAAATGGAGTTGATAACCCACTTCACTGACTTCAGTACTGAGATGATCAGTGTTTGCTAGTTGCTTATTAAGTGCACGCAGAATAAACGCCCAGTCAAGGGTGGTGGTGGTGGTGGTGGTGGTGGTGGTGGTGGTAATGGTTGTAGTGGTGGTGGTAGTAGTAGTAGTAGTAGTAGTAGTAGTAGTAGTAGTAGTAATTGTTGTTCTGTTATTTCCCAGATAAGATGAGACTCTTCTCTGTTACACCATGAGGGAGAATGATAGGAAACAGTTATTGATATTTAATCAGACATTTAGGCTTATTGTTTATGCCTTTGGTATAATTCTTGCCAGTTAATTTGATTTTTAACCTTAAAATGAATAATGTAAAATTTCTTATACAATAAGTGTTTAATTCAGTGAGTGCTTTAGAGCACATGCTTTCTTGCCAGGCACTAGGCTTGCTGTTTTGGGGAAAAAAATATGCGAATAGGATGTAGTGTTTGTCCTTAGGGAATTGGAGTCCAGTGAGTTGTAGAGTCAAAGGACAGGATAGAGAGCGGATTTCCTAAACTTGCTAACTTTCAGTTTTACTTTATGTTTTTGCTCTAGTGCACTTATTAACTGAAATTAGGTATCATAAATTGCTTTTTGTGGCTAATCGTATTTCACAGCCAAGATGATTAATAATTACAGCTATAATGGTAACAACAACTAACATTGACTGAGGGTTTACTTATGAGCCGGGCACTTTTGCAGGCCGTTTATATGTATTAACTTATTTAATTTTTATGACTTTCCTAGGAGACTGTTATCAGTCCCGTTAGTCCTGTTTCATCACGGGTCTCTGAGAAGCAATAACTTGACTTGCCCACAGTCACATCACTGGTATACATGGCAGAGACAGAATTTGAACCCTGGCAGTCTGGCCCTGCAAAATTACTGTGCTGGCCTGTCTCTTGTGATATAATTGGGAAATGGGGATGCACTTCATGTTATATTTAAAATAAGTCTGCTAGTTTAAAAACGTAAAAAAGAAAAAGAAAAAGGGGATACATCTGTATATTAATCTAGGATTGCCCATGATATTGTAACAGTTTAGAATTAGAGAAATGTTTTAGGGGAAAAGTTTATACTTGTATATTTCTTATACCCTTCTTGAATTTCAGTAACTTAGTATCTTGATGAATATATTGTCAGGGTACTGATTTTTAATATATTTTTAATTAGGAATTATTGTAACTTAATATGTTTTCATAGACATATACACAGTAATACATTATCCTAAATACCTTAATTTTTTTTTTAACTTCCTAACACTTCAGTACTTCAGAGATTCTATTGAAATTAGATGCTGTGTTTGTTAACTGCTTTGTTTGGTGCTTTAATTTGCTTCTCCACGACATGTTTGTTCAAGCGTATATTTTTAAAAATTTTGATCTTAAAAATTAGCCAAATATATGTAACAAAGTTATAATCCTAATTTAATAAAAAAGAAAACAATATTTTGAAAAATGTTACAAACATCTTTTGATATAAACAATAATCTTGAATATAGGCATTATTTTACAGTTTTTAAAAATTAGAATTATTTTATGCATGGTATATAAATATATATTATGTAGTGTATAATAACTATACAAGATAATATATAAATGTAAATTGCACTAAGCTTACATTTAGCTTTAGAGTTTCTGTATTTCCTGCTATAAAATATTAACTAGCCATAGATACAGATGCAAGCATGCTTGTGTGTGTGTGTGTGTGTGTTCTCCTTAATTTGGGAAAGCTATTTGCTATCATGAAAATTTGGTTGCTCCTTTCTAAGCTTCTGAGTTTTATGAAGGAAAAACAAACAAACAAAATGTGAATGTTATATGCTAACATAATTTTCCAAGTTGTTCATAATCATAATAAAAGTCATAATCATAATCAAATATAAGAAGCCAGTGACTTTAACCATATTTTCACAGCCTTTGAATTTAGAAGATGGTTAGTTTGTTTTCAGTGATTCCTGAAACAGCTTTTTACAGCTTTGTTCTAAGATGTGTGTTTTCAGTTTTGGTGTGCCTCTTGGTGAGTTCTCTGTTTGTTTTCCTTATCAGAAAAGGCACCCATGGAACAGAAGGACAGAAGGCTAGCACCAGGGCCGTACCTTCTGGAGTGGGAGGTGTCCAGAACGGCTTCCCATCTGTCGGGCCTGGGTGCTGATAAAACTTGCAGCAGCTGTCTTGGTTCTCCAGAGCAAACGTGGCCTGTTTCTGCTCACAGGCCACTGGGCCTTGGAGGGCTGCCCTGGCTGTGGAGAGGTCCCATTAGGCTTGTAGGCACTGGGTGGGTACAAGGTTAGTACCTAGGTATGGGTCTTGAGTGAGCTACACACAGGACTGCAGAGAGCAGTAACTTGTGTTTTGGATTTTTAAAAAAATCAACCCTAATTTTAAAAAAAAATTCTATTCAGTGAATTAAAAGACAGACCTTGTAAATAAGTCTCCAATTCAAATGCCTTCTGTAGGGAGTTGAGTTTTTATCAATTAACTCTAACCGTTTTAGTCTATAATTATATATATATGCATTGTGTGTTTATGTTTGTGTGTATGTGTCTGTGTAATGAGATGTACTCAATGGTGAATATTCTTATTGTACAGAGGACAAGGGAAATTTCTTTTATTCTCAAATTTTTGTCAGTATTCTATTGTGGTGATTCTGACCACAAGCATTTATTTCCTATTTTGTGAGATGTTTGTGAAACTTTATATGTTAATTTACAGATAGATGTGATGCTTGGGTAAAAAATATTTTAGACCTTTAAGGCAATAATATTATATTTTAAAAAATTCTTTAATATATTGATTCTTCAAAGTGGCCATCATGAAGTTGTATACCTAAGGAAAGTGCCAAAGCTGCTTTAATACAACTATCCCAACTCTAAAAATTTTCTAAATGCAGTAGAAATAATGTTTGGTACATTGACAAGTTTGGGTTAGAACCATTGCTCTTTTTTTTTTTTTTTTTTTTTTTTGAGTTGGAGTA
>CAUYQG010217890.1:0-17083 GCA_963574415.1 Tarsius wallacei
TTCTTCTGTCTCTCTATGTACAGTATATATCTTGAATCATATGAATTAAAAAACAAAATATATTAATAAAATAAAGATATTTATTTATTTATTCATATATATATATGGATCTCAAGCTAAGGCATCTCAAGGCCTCTGTCATTGTCAGTTATATATGACCATATAGGAGATTGGCAACCTGCTGCAGTCATCATCAAACTCATTTGCTTGGTTATGTCATCAATAGAGAAACTTTAATTGCATAGCTGTGGATTTATTACTATATACATTGCGTTTTATACCTTAAAGTCATAAACTAAAGCAAAAAACTAAAAATACCCCATAAAAGTGAAATTAATAGTATTTTAACAGTTAGAAACTAGTTAGCTCTAACTAAAATATTAGTATGCATGACTTAAAAGAAATAGCTGGTTTAGAGATTTGTTATATTATTATCTGCATTTTTTAAAGACTTTCTTTTATTGGTTGTCATAGCTAGTTTGACCAAGCATCTTCGATTGCCTAGGACTGAGGAGTTACCAGATGTGGGGTTTCAGTTCTATGGCTAGGTCAGCCCTGCGCAGACTGGGATAGTCAGTTACACTTGTCATAATTGAAAAAGATATATCTCAAAACTGTTTAGGAATAAATTGAAAAAATGCTAATTGGCCAAACTTACTAAAGCGTGATGCAATTATGGAAAGGATATTGTGTAATTCAGCTGCTAAATGTTTATATTCTTTGGTGACAATTAGCTGTTTTTAGAAACTCCTCAAGAGTCCTGCATATTTATATTTCCAAAAGTAAGTTCAAAGCCCATTTGAAACCATTCATTTGGAAGATTTTAAAATTGGGAAGTTCTGTTCCCAATTTTTAAGTGCACAATTATTATGAATTTTTAATAGATGGCATACATTGTTTATGGCCACAAAATTATGTAAATAAGACACATATCTGGATACCCATTTTCAAAATGCTCTTTTCTATTGTATCTTTCAAAAAAGGAAGTCACTTTCTTAGCCTTTGTTGATGGTAAATTTCACTTCAAGAGTTGCATTACCTGCACCGTGGAGAGACTGTGCCATCTTGTTCATTGCTTGTGCTTGTTTTGTTCATCATATTCAATCTATGATTTTCTTTGTAGTTATCTTTTAAGTCACTTGTTCATTGTATGAAGGCTAGTTAGGTTAAAAGTAGATAAAGTCATCTTAACTGAGCACTTACAAATTGTAGTAGACCCCAGTAGGCTGAAAGCAGAAGGAAGTTGGGGTGCTTGTTTTTTTGGTGTGGAAGGAGCCACTTCTGTCAGCCCCTTCTGTGGGACTGTCAGGCCCAGGGATCCACTTAGGGTAGGCATCTGTGTCAACCTCAATATTAACTGGTATTGAAGATTATGCTCTCTTGCTTTTTAGCCAAAAAACAAGACAGCAATAAAGGATTTCTCCCATGTCCAAATGGATCAAGTGAGCTCCTACTGGGTACCCACCTGAAAGTGCTGGGTATTGTCCCCCTCAGTGACAGGGATCTTCATGTTTTTGCTTCTTGCAGATAGAAACATTAGTTTTCAGTGTTTCAAACAATTATCCAGAAATACGGCCTAAACCCTGTTTTTTTTTTTGTTTTTGTTTTTGTTTTTTGTATTTTAGGAGCAAGCTGAAGAAGAAAAGAAGCCCAGGGATTGTATGACCCCTTTAAGTCCTGGTAATGATTGTCATCCTCAATAGTTTTAGTTCACAGTGAAAAACTTATAAGTGAATTTTTTATTAGATTGCCTTAGTTGTTTTAGATTTATCAATTTAAGTATACAATTATAGTATCTACCATTTATTAATGGTGTGTTACATACTCTTCTGTAGACTTTAACAGTGTTACCTAAGATTTTCAAATATCAAAAAAGTCCAAAGCTCTTATTATCTCATTTGCCTTTTTAAAAAGCTTTAGGTAAAACAACTTATTTGTAAACTTTTGAACAATAAAGAAAGGCTACTTAGTAATTCTTTGCTTAATCTTTTTCCAGATTGGTTTGATCTTCCAATGATTGTATTCATACTCTTCTATTAAAGCCATGTTTTAGCGGAGATTGTACATTTGCACTAAAATGACTATTCCTCATTATGGTTACTAGTCAATCAATAGGTTTTGCATAATAACCTTTCAGTATTCAACTATCTGATGGTTTAAATTTAAATCAGCAATTTAAGATGCTGTTTCCTTGGGATACATAAAATCCACATATTGGGTGATTATGACTATATAAGCAGACAGCAGTTATTTTTCTGTAAAATGTAATGGAGTGTCCAATATATATACTATTCTCAATGGAAGGAAGCACTACATTTAATAATGCACCTCTAACTTTTAAAGTACCTTAAATATTTGTTGAATATGCTTTTAAAGAAAGTTGTTTATTTATTTCTAAATAATAAAAACAACTAAAAATACCTTGGAAAAAAGACAAATAAGAATTGAGATTTTTAAAAAAGACTATTTTAGTCTTAGTATTGGGGCATAATATTGAGAATTTGTGATTCTCCACCTAAATGATTTTAAGGGTAAATGTTATTTTTTGTTCTAAGCAAAATGTGCTGCTTTAAATTTCTTCTTTTGCTGCCTCTCCAGGCCCGTCATGTTCTTTGCTGAAAAATCAAAATGGAATGCAGTAGTTTGATAATTATGTAACTTGATGTTCAGCTCCATTGATATATACTTCAGTTATGTAACATGGATTTTAGAAATAAATTTGGACTGTACCTGGCCCTAACAGCAGGGATTTTTTTTAAGCAGGGTTTTCTTCTCAGAGAGAGGTTGTGATTTATGATGTTGTTGTTTCTCCCCTGCAGCTATATTTTCACACTAATGTAAATTGTTTGAGGTTCTCTTAGTCTGTGGTTGAAACATGTACTCTAGAAGAAGAAAAGCAGACTTAGGTCAACAATTTTAAAATGTTCAGTCCCTCAAGCTAAGATTCTTTGCTACTTTTGTATTTACAGTTTTATTATTGCCAGGTATATGTTTATCTTACATAGCTTTTCAGTTTTGGTAGAAAGCAACTTTTTGCAGTGTTCTTTCATTGTTGGACTTGTTTTATAGTTTAATGATGCATTCTCAAAAGTTTTACACTGTTTCTTATTTTTCTTCAAATATGATATTTCTATTATTGCTGTTTTCGCCAGCTGTAGAATAATGTTTAGAAAAAGGATGAGATTTGGTTTGTGTATGTAGATGCTACAAACTGTTAGTTGTAATAATGCAAATTGGATTATTTGAGGACTCTTTGAGGTAGTTTATATTTTTACCACTTTCTGTGGGACGAAGGAAATAATTTCTCAAGTTGCCTATTGTCTTAGCATAACAATGGGGATTTTTCTCCTATAGTTTGTGGAAATAGTTTAATCTTTCCTTGAGACTGCTTACAAAAGAGATTTAGTCACCTCATATCTTAAAAATAATACAAAACCTCTACAAAACTGTATGTGCACATATATTTACATGTGAACAGAAAATTGTTTTGAAAAATAATCAATTTTTAGTAGTGACTTTACACCAAGCTGTGTTTCTTTGAGAAATCATTAAAAAATAATTTATTGAATGATCAATCTGTGCCACTAACATTGAAGCCTGTGTTACAAATGGAGGCTATGAAAGGCCATTTGACTTATTTGAGGTGAATAACTATTTAGTGGGATTTGAACTTGCATACAGCAAGTTCTAAAGCCTGTGCTCTTTTTATCTTACCTCTATTTTTTTTTTACGTTAATATTCTCTTTTCTTTGTTGATATTAATGCAAAAGTGGAGAAAACTGGAATCTTGCTTAGAAATGGGATGGGAAAAATAACAGCTAGTAAATAAAGTATTAATGATGTCTACTACAACCTCTGTTTCCTTGGGGACTGGCCTAACTGAATTTTCTCTGACATAGTCATGCCCTGAGATTAATTTTTTGGTTCTTTTGGAAACTCTCTGAGATAAATTAATCCTAGTAATTCCAAAAATGTAACAACTGACGTAGATACCTCTAAGAGAAGTCTTATCTCAGTAAGTATTATTTCTTAATGATTATTTGTGATTAAAGTCAGTCACTGTGTAATCCCAGACTTATATGCCTTTATATTTGAAGTCTCTAAAATAAAAACATCCAAGCGAGGTGAGGTCCAATGGGAGGTGCAAACCTCACCTGTCCGTTGACCAATTATGTACCCAATCCTGACTTGTATCCTACATCTTTAAAATTAAAAAAATAAAAATAAAAACAGCAGATTTCTTCAGTTGAATAAGTGATCTGACTTCTCCTAAATTTATAAGTGCTTTTAAAAAATGAATACAATAAATACTAATATTTATTTGGTTGGGCTGAGTGAGGATTTTATAAACATAAAAGCAACATTAGAAATTGTAAAGGAAAATTATATATAAATGTATATCCAAATTAAACTCTGTACATTAAAGAACATCATGATACAATTAAAAAGGAAATAACAAGCTGGCAAGTGCGCTCCACAACTGTAGTGAACAAAACAGGTCCAGACTAGATAAAGGAATTAGGTAAGCAGATACACAATAAGCAGATACACTAAAAACTCAGTCCAAAAGCAGGTAAAGGACATGAACAGGCAATTCAACAAAGAAGTCAAAATGGCTAAAAATAAATATATTAAAAATATTCACTCTGACTAGAATGCAAAGAAATACAAATTTAAAAGTAGTGATGGCACTTTGTAACTTAGTGAATGAAGAATGATTTAGGAAACTGCTGATACCCCTTGCTGGTGGAATGGGAAAGACTGGCTCTTGGTACTTCGCTACTAGGAGTAGAATCTGGTTCTATCATTTGGAGGATAGTATTTATCAAAGGTGTTAAATAAACATTTTCTTCAACTCCACTTTTTGAAATTTCTAATGAAATTAGCATGTACACTCTACTATGCATATGATAGTCACTGTGACACTATTTATAAATAATGAGAAGTTGGACATAGTCTAAATAGTAAAACATTCTTCACAATTATATAGTTAGTTAAATGCCTTTGAAGAAATTTAAATTATATGAAAGGAAAAGCTTATTATAAAATATTAAGTGGAACCCCTCTACCCTCAGGAATTGGTCTGAATGATGGCTAAAAAAAAAGTATTTATAGGCTAAAAAAAAGATGTTAACAACTGTTATCTCTAAGTTGTGAGATAGAAAGCATATTTTCTATAGTTTCCAAGCTTTTTTGCCATTAGTATGTAATCATGTTACAATCAGACAAATATTATCAGAAATTACTGAAATAAAAACATTAATTTGCGGGATAGAGAGTATTGTTGTCATATCGGTTCTTAGATTCTTCTTTTTTTAAGTTAAAAAAAAAAATTTTTTTTTCGAGTCGGAGTCTTACTCTGTCACCCAGGTTGGAGTGCAGTGGCACACTCATGGCCACTACAGCCTCGACTTCCTGGGCTCAGGCAGTCCTTCCACTTCAGCCTTCCAAGTAGCTGGAACTACAGACGTGTGCAACCATACCTGGCTAATTTATTTATTTATTGTGGAAACGAGGTCTCGCCAAGTTGCCCAGGCTGGTCTCAAACCCCTGGGCTCAGGCAGTCCTTTCACCTCCACTTCCGAAAGTGCTGGGATTACAGGTCTTAGCCACTGCATCCGGCAAAGTAAATTTTTTATTTTGGAAAGCTTTTAGAATTACACAAAAGTTGCAAATACGGTACAGACACAGTCCTCAATACTCATCACTCAGTTTCTCCTAACATTAACATCTTATATGACCATGGGACATTTGCCAGAACTGAGAAATTAACATTGGTATGTTGCTATTCACTAAACTATAGACTTTATTTGGATAGCACCGGCTTTTCTACTAATGTCCTTTTTGTATTCCGAGATTCAGTCTAGAATATCACATTGTATTTAGCGCTGCATGTCGATTTCTTTTGCTGTATATTCTTATCTTGTTTTCTTGTGTCCAGAGATTGCCTGTAGCATCCAAGTTTCTTGGGAGCTACTGTATTTCCTCACATGCTATCAACTCATCATGTCTCCACTATCTGGCATCTACACTCATAATTCTACTTAAACTGTTCTTGTGTAGCTCACTAGTGCTTCACTAATATTCACTAAACTTATGTTAATTGATTGCAACCAGGGACCTCTTAAATCAGTGGAAATCTTTCATGCTTACTTTTCTTCCTCTTGAAATTTTACTCAGAACTCATCTTTGTTCCCCAGTTTTCAGTCAGTTTCTCTTGTAGCACCATCACCAGCCTTAGTCAAACTGGAATCCTGGAGACATTCTTTCTCCTTCTTCTCATTTACCCTGACCCCATCCAAACAATTATCACCTTTTCTCAACTCATCCTTTTTGATAGCTCTCAGATAAGGTTTCCCAGCTTAGATGAGTCCCTGGTCACTTCTCAGTCTATTTATATACCCTATCTTCTGCAACTAAAATATATCTGAAATTCTGTCAGTGGGGTGCTTCATAATCTTTTCTCCAGAATATTATTAGAGTCCTCTCACCACCTGGAACTTGCCTGCCCCCTGCCAACAAGATGCCTGTCTGTTTTGCTCCATCTGTGCAAAATGTGCAGTCTAGGATGTATTGTCTGAAGAAGTGCTTTTTCTGCCTGTAGGGTCTTTTCTTCTGTTTGGTCCTTTCAAAATCTTATTATTTTCTCTACTTTTCATACTTTATTTCTCATTCTATTTTTTCTTCAGCATATTCTAGGGCATTTGGTTTTTAAAAAAATTCGTTTATATAATATGCCTAACTTAAGTTGGGCATCTTTTAAAAAGGCATATATATCTGAGCCCGCGGGTTCGAGACCCACTTGGGCAACTTGGTGACACCTTACCTCTACAATAAATCAAAAAATTAGCCGGGTGTGGTAGTCCGCGCCTGTAGTTCCAGCTACTTGGAAGGCTGAAGTGGAAGGATCACCAGAGCCCAGCAGGTCGAGGCTGCAGTGGCCGGGAGCGTGCCACTGCACTCCAGTCTGGGCGACAGAGTGAGACTCCAACTCAAAAAAAAAGGCATATAATCAGGTCCATTCAGGCTAATAGGATCTATTGTTTACTATGCTGAAGTAAATATTTACTAAAACTCTGCAGTATTAATTAGCTAAATAGCCTGACAGAGAATTAACACAGTTTCCAAAAGTGCTTAACTTACTTTCCGGGAGTAGTTTTGGGCTGGGGGATATGGCTCATTAAGTGATTCTAAAAGCTTCAAAAATGGCCCCTTGAATGTTATCCTAGAGACTTTTTGTTAGAGGTAGCTAGCTTACTTCCTGAAGGTAATGACAGAAGTACTTTCTTGCAGAATAAGTATATGTCTGTGCAACTAATGTTTGCACTTTCTAAACTTTGAAAGGGATCTGTTCATTCCCACTGAGGTAATTCCTTACCGAAGAATGGGTGTCAACGCTAGAAAGGGGAAAACCAAATAGATTATACCTTATTCAATTCTTATTAATATAGGTGGCATTTACTATCATTAGGAGTTAAATATTCAGGCACTTGGCTACTTTGAACCTAAAGAGTTACATTTTCAGTGAGCCATGAAATTCACTGGAGAATACACAGGGCACTTCTAAGTAAGGATCAGGGTTTTTGCAGGGGCACTTCAATAATTGAAGCCTCCACATGCAATCTGATGGAAATGCTACTCTCTAACAAGCAGTTTTCAGTATATATTTTCAAATCATTTATTTGCTTTTGATACTGGATTATAAATGAGCTACTTCCAGCTACTTCCTGCACTTAACTGATTAAGTTGCCAGACCTCCCCTGTGGCATTCTGTCCTTTTTGGGTGAATTAGTGCTGTGAATAGATACTTACAAAGGAAAGGAACACATCTGTTTTCTTCCTGGAGTCAAACAGTAGATGATGTCAATGAATAAAACTGTGCAAAGGACAAAGTTACGGGAAATGTCTATATTCGTAAAGCCTGTTTTATGAAGACAGTTTTTATGGGCCATGTAGAATTCTTTAATATATGAAACCATATGCCATATTAAAAACTTTCCTTTATTAAAGAGCTTTCTGCAAAGCCTTCAGATTATTCATGTCTTTAAGCCATCCTACAGAGGAACCCCCTCTAAAGGCAGTACTAAGTCTACATCTGTGATTAGAGGTCCCTGGATAATAAGAGTACTGAACTCAGCCGGGCTCGGTGGCTCAGCCTGTAATCCAGCGCTTTGGGAGGCTGAGTTGAGTGGATTGCCTGAGCCCGCGGGTTCGAGACCCACCTGGGCAACTTGGCGAGACCTCATCTCTGCAGTAAATCAAAAAATTAGCCGGGCGTGGTAGTGCACGCCTGTAGTTCCAGCTACTTGGAAGGCTGAGGCAGAAGGATCTCCAGAGCCCAGCAGGTCGAGGCTGCGGTGGCCGGGAGTGTGCCACTGCACTCCAGTCTGGGTGACAGAGTGAGACTCTAACAAAAAAAAAAAGAGTACTGAACTCTGAAAAATGGGTACTGAGTACCTTGATTTTTAGATTGATTTAGCAAAAGAAAATGTCAGAGCACAGCACTTAGTTCTAGTGGAGACATTTGTGAAGCCTTAAAGCCTTGTGGGCATTGTACTTATGTAAGGAATGCCTGGTGGTGGCCAGGCACCATCTCTTGCCTAAGTAAACTAAACTTATCTTCCCTCCTGCAGGTTTTGCTAATTCCTTTTCTTAAAGCCAGGGGCTTCTGTTTCATTTTGAGTTTGAATCATAGGATTCTTTCTACTAATGTGTTTGTTCTTTTAAAGCATGTTTGATTTTTGTTCAGCATCGTTACCTTTTGCTACTGAGATTAAAGTGCTACTTTGGGATCATTTTAATGTTCACTCAGACTGTTTCATGTGAGATTTTTGGGCCACGGGCTTAGTAGATGGCATGCTTATTTTCAATGACTGCTTCATCTCCCTGTGCTCTTTTAGAGTGATTTCTTTCTTCTTTAGTATTCATATTTTAAAAATTGGAAACTATATCAGATTTACTAAAAAGTTGCAAGTACAGTACAAGGACATTTTACCCCCTGAATTAGAGCATAAGTTGTCAATCTGATGCCTTACCACCCCCAATATGCTATTACATATTTCCTACAAACAGTAACATACTCTACCCAACCACAATACACCCGGCTCTTCTATGCAGAAAACAGTGATACATTACTGCCATCCAAGTTTCAGACCTCATTCAGGTTTTGCCAGTTATCCTCCTTTATGGTAAAAGGATCAATGTAGAATCATGTGTTACATGAAGTTGGTGTATCCCTTCAATCTCCTTATTCTGGAACAGTTTCTTGGTCTTTCTAGAACTTTCAATGACCTTGACACTCTTGAGGATTACAGGCCAATAATTTTGTAAAATATTCCTCATTTTTGGATTTGTCTGATTATTTCCTCATGATTATATTCAGGTTATGTATCTTTGGGGAACTATCACAGAAGTTGTGCTTCATAGTTTCCCTCATTGCATTCTATCAGATGGCACACGATTTTGATTTGTCCCATTTTTTGTTGATAACTTTGATCTCTTGATTAAGGTAGTGTCTGCCAGGTTTTTCTACTGTAAAGTTACAATTTTTCCTTTGGAATTAATATACGTTTTACAGGGAGGTAATTAGAAAGTGTAAATATCCTTTTTTTTTTGCAAACTGTTTATTTATGGACTCATGGCTGCTTATTTTATTCAGTGATTTTAATTAATTTCTTTAATTATTTTGATGCTTGGCAAGTAGAGCCCCTTCAAGCTTGTTTTTGTGTCCTTTTGATAAGTCGCTATTATTCTTCAAGCACTTTTATATTTTCTGGCACAAGATTTTAGGCTCCCCTGCGATAGACCTTAAATCAGCCAGTTCTCCAAAGAGCTCTGGGTCTTTTATATGGTAGGGGATAAGTATATTCATTGCAACTTGGATGTCGTTGCTCCTAAGCCCTCTTGGTGAACATAGCTAAAGAGTGTCTGTGTGTTTATACACATACATATACATGTCTGAGTGAGATAAAATACAGAGACGCATCTCTAAATTTAAGATGTTTTATTTGGGAAAGCAAGAATTGCAGCTTGGAGCATATATACAGACCAGGTAGTCTTTGATATTTCTGAAGGACAAAGAAAAGGTTGTAAGTTTTATAAAAAGGAGAAATGTTAGGTATTGTTTTGGAAGGAAGTCCATTGGTACTACTAAAGTTTTGGGGCATTGGAAACTCTTGACTGGTGAGTAACGAGGGTGGGCAAAACTAGTCTTATAGTGTCAGCAGGTTGTTTCCATAAATATTAGATAAAACTGGCTTCAGGTTATAGCAAGCAGTTTCAGCAACCAGACTTACAGAAAACTACATTCTTGGAGCAATGTTATGTGTCCTGAATGCTTTTTCTCCCTGGCTTCTTGACTCTGTTTTAATTGGGCATGACAAGAATGACCCAGTTTATATGATCAGTTGTCACACTTACCCTTTTGATCAAGATCTTTTAAAAAAGTATTGCTGATCAGCTACTTTGAAGTTACATTTAATTGTCCCTTGGTATCCGGATATGTCCTGATTGTCTCTGTCCCACACTGATGAGCAGTTATCAGGATCTGTGTCATGGATCTGGGTGGGCCACATTTGAGTAACAAAGAGGCCAGAAAGAAAAATGTCCTCAGGCATGTGTAATCTAGCATCAGTCTCCATCTTACTGGTTCCATAGGCATCAGCAATCATCTCCAGATACTGAGCTAAAATTAGACAAAGATTAGACAGGCAATAAAAGCAAATTTAGAAAATAATTAGCAATAATATGCTATATCCAGATTGAATAAATATTCTCAACCCTGAGCCTAATTTTGAAGGTAACCAACTAAATAAATCAAAAGACCATAGGAGATAAACTGGATAAGACCTGTTGTAGCCTTTGAGTTGCATTTTATGACTGAGTTGAATTTATTTATTTTTTAACTGATACATAATAGATATATATAGTTTTAGGGTTCATGTGATAATATAATACATTCATCATATAATTTGTAAAGATCAAAATCAGTATCCTTGGCTACCCATCACCTTAAATACATATCTTTCTCTATGCTAGGAACATTTGAATTATTTTCTTTTAGCTATTTTGAAAAGTACAACAGATTATTATAAACTATAGCTCCCCTGCTGGTCTATCTAACACTGGGTCTTATTTCTTCTATCATACCATATATTTGTATCCATTAGTCAGTTTGCCTTCATCCTCCCCTCTTTCTGACTTTTCCTAGGCTCTGGTAGCCACCAATCTACTCTGCGTTTTTATACGATTCACCTTTTGAATTTCCACATATAAGTAAGAACATGCAATATTTGTCTTTCTTTGCTTACTTTACTTTAGTTAACAGAATGACTTCCAGTTCCATCCATGTTGCTGTAAGTGACAGCAACTCATTCTTTTTAATGGCTGAATATGAGACCATTGTGTATATATACTATGTTTTATTTATTCATTCTTCTGTTGATGGATACTTAGGTTGCTTCTATATTATGGCTATTGTGATTATTACTGTAATTCACTTGGGGTTGCGCATATCTTTTTGATATACTGATTTCTATTCTTTTGGATATATACCTAATAGTAGTATTGCTGGATCATATAATAGCTTTACTTGTAGTTTTTTGAGGAATCTCCATACTGTTCTTCATAGTGGCTGTACTAGTGTACATTCCCACCAACAGTATATGAGGGTTCGTCTTTCTCCACATCCTTGCCAGCATCTATTATTGCTGGGGTTTTTTGTTTTTGTTTTTTGATAAAAGCCATTTTAACTGGGGCAAGAAGTATCTCATTTTGGTTTTGATTTGCATTTCTCTGATGATTAGAGATGTTGAGTGTTTTTTCATATACCTGTTGGCCATTTGTATGTCTTCTTTTAAGAGATGTCTATTCAGATCTTTTTTCTATTTTTTGATTGGATTTTTTTCTGTTGAGTCTCATATGCTTTGGTTATTAATTCCTTGTCAGATGAGTAGTTTGCAAATATTTTCTCCCATTCTGTGGATTGCCCTTTCACTTTCTTGATTGTCTCCTTTGCTGTGCAGAACTTTTTAGCTTGATGTAATCCTATTTGTCTGTTTTTGCTTTGGTTATCTGTGCTTTTGAGGTTTTACATAGAAAATCTTTGCCCAGACCAATATCCTGGAGCATTTCTGCAATGTTTTCTTTTAGTAGTTTCATGGTTTCAGGTCTTAGATTTAAGTCTTTACATTTTTTAAATTTTAGATTCAAGGGGTACATGTTCAGGTTTGTTACATGTGTATATGGTATGATGGTGAGATTTAGGCTTCTATTAAACCTGTCATTTAAAACATGGTGAACATGGTGCCCAAGGGGTAGATTTTCAACACTTATTCCCCCTTTTTCCTCCCCCTTTTTGGAGTCTCCAGTATTTGTTGTTTCAGTCTTTATGTCCATGTGTACCTAGTGTTTAGCTCTTGCATGAAAGTGAGAACATGTGGTGTTTAATTTTCTAGTTCTGAGATAATTTGCTTTGAATGATGGCTTCCAGCTTCATTCACATTGCTGCAAGGAACATGATTTCCTCTTTATGGCTATATAATAGTTCATGATTTTTATGCACCACATTTTCTTGATCCAGTCTATCTTTGATGGGGACCTAGGTTGGTTTTGTGTTTTTGCTATTATGATTAGTGCTGCAGTAAGCAGACAAGTGCAGTTGTCTTTTTGGTAGAACTATTTATGCTCCTTTGTGTATATATCCAGTAATGGGATTGCTGGGTCAAATAGTAAATCTATTTTTAAGTTCGTTGAGAAATCTCCAAACTGCTCACCGCAGGGGCTGCGGTAGTTTACATTCCTACCAACAGTGTAGGGGTGTTCCTTTTTCTGGTGTAACCTCATCAACATCTTTTTTTTTTTGACTTAATAATAGTCATTCTGACTGTTGTGAGATTGTATCACATTTTGATTTTAATTTACATTTCTCTGATGATTAGTATTGCTGAGAATTTTTTTATATGTTTGTTGGCTGCTTGTATGTCTTTTTTGGGAAGTGTCTGTTGATATCCTTTGCCCACTTTTTAATGGGGTTATTTGTTTTTTTCTTGTCAATTCATTTAAGGTCCTTATAGATTCTTGATATTAGGCCTTTGTCAGATGCATAGTTTGCAAATATTTTTTCACAATTCTGTGTGTTGTCTATTTACTCTGCTGATAGTTTCTTTTGCTATGTAGAAGCTCCTAACTTTAATTAGGTTCCACTGTCAAGTTTTGGTTTTGCTGCATTTGCTTTTGAGGACTTGGTCATAAATTCATTGCCTAAGCTGATGCCCAGAAGAGTGTTTCCAGGTTTTCTTCTAGGATTTTTATATTTTGAGGTTTTGCATTTAAGTCTTTACTCCGTCTTTAGTCAATTTTTGTATATGGTGAGAAGAAGCGGTCCAGCTTCATTTTTATGCATATAGTTAACCAATTTTCTTAGCACCATTTATTGAATAGGGTTTCCTACTGGAAATACTAGCCAGGGCAATAAGGCAAGAAAAGAAATAAACAGTATCAAAATAAGAAAAGAGGAAGTTAAATTATCTGTCTTTGCAGATGATATGATTCTATAACTAGAAAAGATTCCACCAAAAGAATACAAAGAGTCCACCAAAAGAATTCTAAATCTGGTAAGTGACTTAGTAAAGTCTGGGGATACGAAATCAACATTCAGAAATCCTTTAATCAAGAAGGTGAAAGATCTCTCTGATGAGATCGACACCAGACTGCTGAAAGAAATCAAAGGTGACATGAACACATGAAAAAAAGTTTCATGATCATGGATTGGAAGAATCAGTATTGCTGAAGTGTTCACACTGCCCAAAGCGATCTACAAATTTAATGCAATCCTTTTCAGTGTATCAACATCATTTTTCACAGATCTAGAAAAAACAATACTCAAATTTATTTGGGAGCAAAAAAGAGCCCGAATAGCCAGAGCAAAAAGCACAAAGCTGGAGACATCACATTACTGGACTTCAGACTTTACTACAAGGCCACAATAACCAAAGCTGCATGCTATGGGTCCAAAAATAGGTACATAGGCCAATGGAATGAATAGAGAACCAAAAAATAAAGCTGCTGACTTTAAACCAACAGATATCTGCCAAAGTTGACAAAGATTTAAGTCTTTAATCCATTTTGATTTGATTTTTATATATGATGAGAGATAGGGGACTAGTTACATTCTTTTGCATATGGTGATCCTGTTTTCCCAGCACCATTTGTTGAAGAGACTGTCCTTTCCCCCTTGCAAGTTCTTAATAACTTTCTTGAAGATGATTTGACTGAAAATGTGTGGATTTATATCTAGTTTCTCTATTCTGTTCCATATTCTGGTCTATGACTGTTTTTATGCCTATATAATACTGATTTTGTTACTATAGCTTTACAGTAAATTTTAAAGCCAGGTAGTGTGATACCTACCTCCTGCTTTGTTCTTCTTGATCAGAATTGCTTTGGCTGTTTGGGGTCTTTTGTGGTTGACTGGGTTGGATTAAAGCAGACAGTTCTACTAAAGAGATCATCAGTACAATTTGAAAAAAAAGTTGGGTTAGTGATATCTTTAGACTTGTCCACTAGGTGCACTAAAATGATTTCTTAGGTCAGAGTTTGTCAAGTTATCTGTAGTAGTAACAGATTTTGAAGTTGTAATTGCAGAATTATTTTGTCAAGTTAGGAAGGTAGGCAGTAAGAGTCTTATTATGATACGGACTTTTGTTCCGATATCTTGGGAAAAACCATCTACAATGTGAAAAACATCAACTTTTCATCCTGTTTTTCAGTTTTAGCGTCTCTGGTTATGGTATTGGGCAATCTGGTGAGCTTTTTCTGTGGCCCATACATCAGGCACAAGACTTGTTCCTTAAATATTTATCTAGTTTCAGCTTATAGGGCTTCAGGAACAGAGCAGTTCTTGTTTTAGTAATTCTATAGAGGAAAGGTGGATATGAGGAACCTAGAAGAATTCAGGATCTAGTCTAGTGTAGGTAGATAACAAGAACATGAAAACAATGTATGGAGCTACAAATCTGATAAAAGATGTATTATAATTTTCTTTTAGAAACAACTTTTTTTTTTTTAAACACCGATCATCTAAGAACCTCATATTTCAAATTCTCTTCAGGCTAGAAAGCCAAACCAAGGCAGACTTTAGATTTTACTTACATTTTTAAGGCTTCTGCATCTGTCAGGTAGTAAAAGTTTTTATTTGCTCATTGTAAGGCTGGGAACCCTTGGAAGTCAAGTATATTATGCATATTTTCAAATATGATACTATAGTTCCAACCTTGTAATATACCCTTGATTTCAACTGTATTCTGCTGTAAAGAGAGAGCAGAATTTTATTAGACTTATACAAATAACTATATTGGCATAAGAATATTCACAAGTGGTTTATATACATTCTGTGGGAATCAATTAGGGGAGAAAACACAAATGCTTTTATCTTTGTTTTCTGAAGTATACCAAATGCCTATAAATTATACGTGGCATAAGAGAGAAACTTTTCTTACATCTGAAAAACATAACATTTGAATAAAGGACCAACAACATTTCAAATAAAAATCATAGAAACATTATATTCAGTCAGTTATTCAGTCTTATGTAATTAACTTTTGTTCTGCTTGATCTCGATCAGTAGTTTCGTAAGTTCATCAATTTCTTTATTAGAGTTCTGGAAATTTTATTTAGTCCATTGATCTTACATTTATCAACAATCTGTACTTAACAGTCTTTTCTGTGAATCTTACTGTAAATGTGTATAAAGAAGAGTTCAAAACAGTAATTGTGAATAACAAAAACAGAATACCCATGGTTAAAAAATGTGATGAAAGCTTACAGTTGAAAGGGAAATTAATTTGTTTCTATTACATATATCATTTTAAGATAATAACCAGAATTATGACTGATAGCATTAGATTTTTATGAATTTATGCATTTCTTATCAATAGCTTACCCATAGTACAACTGAAAAAATGTGTAGCATCACTTATCATTTAACAATGCTTCTTGGATAATTTACCAAGTAAGCCTAATTTAATATCTCCACAAGATGACTGATATATCTTTTGAGGCTTTCCAGGAGCCCAACTGGAAAATTTCAAAGTTAACTTTAGGTTAAAGAGACTTCAATTAGAATCTGATTTTGGAAAAATTTGTTAAAGATGTTAAAGGACTCAAAACACTTTGTCAATACAGGGATTACAAGTCACATGTGAAATAATAGTCATTCATATAAGCGATAGTGATCATTAAAAATCTTTAAAAGCAATAAAGATAATTACATGGGAAAAACCCTTAATCCTTTTACAGCTCCTTTTACGGTTGTTTCCATAAGTTATTATAAAACATGGTAAACAAAGGAACTTATCTTGATAAAACATAAACTCTTTGTTTTTTTTTAGACCAGTTACCAAAAGGCAAAGAAAAACCTTCTGCAGTGTTATCATGGGAAGCTCATTTACATAGCCTGGAAGTCAAATGTGATGAAAAGGGTACTTTAAATAGACACAGGAGGATTGTGTTCAAGGATATTAGTGTAACAATTCATATACATCAAGAAAAATCAAGAGTGTAGAATCAAGCTAAACTGGATGAAAACATTGCTATTTTTGGCCTTCAAGATAAACATTTCAGTGATTGGCCACAGCAGTAGAGTTAGAACCAAAGTAAAAAGTTATAGGCGCTGACAAAAAAGTTGAAAGAGAGTGTTACCATCCCAGGCCTTCTCAAAGTGAGAAAAAACTGAAGGCAATGATTTATGACCTACAGATTATGTGCATTGAGATATGTCAAAAGTTGAACTTCTGAGATGTCAAAAGGAAATGAAATTACAATTTTAATGAAGACAATTGCATTTTTAACCTGTAACTAGGGAATTTAATTTAAATGTATATCAGGAAATGTTTTAAAGAGTGGAAGATGGATTTAAAGAAACAGATTTTAGAATTAAAAATTAAATCCCAGCCGGGCTCGGTGGCTCAGCCTGTAATCCCGCGCCTTGGGAGGCTGAGGTGAGTGGATTGCCTGATCCCGTGGGTTCGAGACCCGCCTGGGCAAGCGAGACCTCATCTCTACAATAAATCAAAAAAAAAAAAAA
>CAUYQG010217891.1:0-13929 GCA_963574415.1 Tarsius wallacei
CCTCTCATTCTCCTCCTCTCTTCCTTTTCCCTGCTTGGAAATATTAAAATCGTCCTGTGGCTTTCCACCTTATTCAGAGGACAAGCACACACCTTCAATGTCCCACAGATCTGGCCCTCCTCACCTCTCCACTCTGCCCTGGCTCCTGTTGGCTCCTGGAGCAGCCTGGCTCAGGCCTGCCTCTGGGCAGAGACACTTGCCACCTCCCTCATGCCTTCAAGCTTCCTCTTGCCACCCAGGACCCCATCCCTGAGCCCACTTTGCCTGTCTCCATGGTTACTGCATCACAATGCATCTTACTGGTTTTTGTTATTGTTTTGTTTGTTTGTTTGTTTAGAGATAGGGCCTTGCTCTGTTGCCCAGGATGAGTATAGTGGTGCCGTCATAGCTCACTGCAGCCTCAAGGTCTTGGGGTCCAGCGATCCCCTGCCTCAGACTCCTGAGAAGCTGCGATTACAGGTGCATGCCACCATGCCTGGCTGATTTTCTAAATTTTTGTAGAGACAGTGTCTTGCTATGTTGCCCAGGCTGGTCTCAAACTCCTGGCCTCAAGCAACCTTCCTGCCTTGGCCTCTCAAAGTGCTGGGATTACAGTGTGAGCCACCGCGTCCGACCATGACTGAGTTCTTTAATATCTGTACTTCCCCAGAATCAAAGGCCAAGCAGGGCAGGAACTTGGACCCGGCTCCACTGTCCTGTCCCCAGATGTGAATCAGGGCCTGGTATATCACAGATAGCGCTTGTGTGAATGGATGGAGATAAACACCAAATTACTTTTTTTTTTAGATTAAAAAATATAGTTTATTTAAAAGTAAATTGGAGAGAGAAAGAGAAGGGAGAGAGAAGATTCACCTCCCCGAGATGGGGGAGGGGGCCCCAAATTACGTTTAACAACAGTTTATTCTCATTGTCCCTGTTTTCTTGGGCCCTCAGGATATATACAATGCAACATCAAGCAGTCCTAGGTTTCTCGGGCCTGTCTCACTTCAATTTTGCTGTTGTTGATAAATTTTGATACCAAGTGGCTTTTTACATTTATTTTAGACGTCTGTTATTACTATTATTATATTTTGCGTCAGAGTCTTACTCTGTCGCCCAGGTTGGAGTGTGGTGGCATGCTCACAGCTACTGCAGCCTCGACCTCCTGGGCTCAGACAATCCTTCCACCTCAGCCTCCCAAGCACCTGGGACTACAAGCATGCATCCCCAGGCTCAGCTAATTCCTTGATTTTTTGGAGAGACAAGGTCTACTATATTGCCCAGGTTGATCTTGAACTCTGGGACTCAAGAGATCCTCTCACCTCAGTCTCCTCAAGTGTTGGAATTGCAGGTGTGAGATACTGTGCCCGACCCCAAGTGGCTTTTTTAAAAAGCAAGAGCATACAGGTGCCTTAATATGGGAATCCTCGTATGCTTGAGGAAAGCAGTAGAAGATTCTCGACCCGCCACACCTTTCCACGTTGCATGTCACGGTGGGGGGGTCTGGGTGGGTTGTTTTTTCCCTCTTGAGGTAAGTTGATGTTCTGCCCTCAGGGCTAGAGGATTGGCATCAGACGTCTCTGGCAGCTCTGCCCTCACCAATCCTTTATGCTCTGCCCTAGACTCCTGGACTGGTTTCAGAACCATATTTCCCAGACTCCCTACAAATGGGTTCCCGTGGGGTTCATGGGGGATAGGGGCTCAGGAGCAGGAAGGGATGCTCTGCCTTTGATGGTAGCAACAGCAGTTGTGACGCAGTGCCGGGCAGGAGAGTACCTGTCAGGGAGCAGGGTGAGACCGTGGGCTCAACAGGTGGAGGCTGACCCAGCCCAGCCCCTGAACCAATGTGCCTGCTCGGCTCCCATAAGCACGTGGCTGTGTCCCACGGTCCAGACTCTCTGGGTAACACCTCCAGCCCCTCCTTGGATTCTCACATATTTCCATCCTCAACTCTTTCTGTCTGAAACACACGGGTTGGCTTCTCTTTCCCATTGCTTCCAGGTTGACCTAGCACTGAGCACCGGGAATGTATCCCAGGGAGGGACACCCCCACTAGGTCTTGTGGCCGTACCACCCAAAACTGGCTGAGATGCTGAGGCCGATGGTGGCACGTGCCCCAAGAGGGCGTAGTGAATTGTGTTCCTGCACCATGGGCTCCTCAGACAGTGAGCAGGCAGCTGGAGCAAGAGGGCATGCATTACTTGGATGTTTACTGGTTGGGGTTAGGGTTGGGGTTGGACCTGGGGTGAGAGTTCCACCCACTGGCTGGAGTTTGTGTGGTTTGAACCCAGGAGGACTGCAGAAGGTTTCTCAGTGGCTTGCTCTGATGTGGGGCAAGGGCAGGGCAGGGGGCCTCAGCATCTTCAGCAGCCAGACATCAAAGCCAGAGTCTGCTCTGTTGTCATCTGGGGCTGGTTCGCAGCTGATTGGGCTTGGGTGTAGCAGTAACCTCCTTCTAGTGGAAATTGGAATGTGTTAGCCTGTATCACGTGGTACCAGTGTTTACCACAATTGGCTCCCATAGGTGTCTGGAACAAAGCACTGCCACATACTGTCAGGGTGGCGCACCCATCAGCCAGTGCTGTGTAAGAAGCAGCCCCCAAAGTGCTGCCACAGACTATGTAATGAGTAGCCCCCAAAGCACTGCCAGAGACTGTCATGGTGGTGTGCCCGTCAGCCAGTGTTGTGTAATGAGCAGTCCCACCTCCAGGCCTGGCATGTTGCATTAACTCCTACTGAGCTTGGGACGTTGCAACTCAGTGGAGCTGCAGACCTAGGCCTGGCATGCTGGTCTTTGCTGAGCTAGCTCATGGGCCCATGGTCACTGGCAGGGCAGCTGAGGGCTGATTAGTTCAAGATAACTTCGCCTACTTCTGGAAGTTGGAGATTGTCAACTGGGCACTGGGGGTGGGGAGACTGGGTCACACGTGTCTCATCCTCCTGTGGTCTAGCCTGGGCTTGCTCACATGGCAGTACAGCGGGGACATGTGGAGAAGTACTTATGGCTACCCTGCCTCCTTTGTCTCTCTCTCTCTCTCTCTCCCTCTCCCCCCCTCCCCTTCTTTCCAGCTTTATTGAGGTGTATTTCATATACTAGGAAATTCACTCTTTTTAGGGGTGCAGTTCTGTTACTTTTCATAAATGCAAAGTTATGCAGGATGACAAACTATTCCATCACCCCAAAAGGAAACCTGTCCCTGGCACCCACTCAATCCATTTCCTGTCTTTATAGATTTGCCTTTTCTGGACATCTTATATAAATGGAATCATATAGTGTGTGGTCTTTTGTGTCTGACTGCTTTCACTTGGCATTATGTTATGTGATACCATGTATCAGAACTTTGTTCTTTTTTATTGCCAAATCGTATCTCACTGTATGAATAGGCCACACTTTGTTTATCCATTCACCAGTTGATAGACACCTGGGTCCTTTCCAGCTTGGGGCTATCATGAATAAAGCTGCTATAAATATTCATGTGCAAGTGTTGTGTGGACATATGTTTCCATTTCTCTTGGGTAGATACCTGGGAGTGGAATTGCAGAGACATATGGCGACTTTATGTTTAACATTTTGAGAAACTGCCAAACTGTTTCCCAAACAGTTGCTGCACCATTTGTGGCACTGTTCTGCGTTACTATTAGCAACGCATGAGGGTTCCAGTTTCTCCATAACCTCTCCAAACTCTTATCTGTCTTTCTGATTATAGTCATTCTAGGGTATGCAAAGCAGTATCTGGTGATTATAATTTGCATTTCTTTATCAACTAATGGCACCACATTCTTTAAAGCTTCTGTATATGTCCTTTGGAGAAATAACTATCCAAATCTTTTGACCATTTAAAATTGGGATATTTGTCTTTTTACTGTTGAGTTATAAGGTGCACGTATGTGCACACGTATACTATGGATAAAAGTCCTCTATGAAATAGATGATTTGGATATTTTCTCCCATTGTCTGGGTTGGCTCCTTGTTGAAACATCAATTGACAGTAAATGTAAAGGGTTACTTCTGGGTTCTCAGTTCTGTTCCATTTGTCTGTATGTCTGTCCTTTCACCAGTACCACGCTATCTTGACCACTAAGCTTTGTCATAAGTTTTGAAATCAGGAAGCATTAGTCTATCTGCTTTGTTCTTTTTAAGACTATTTTGGCTATTTGGGGTACCTTCATATGGCATTTGCATATGAATTTTAGGATTAGTTTGTCAATTTCTGTGAAAAGCAAATACGCAAAACAAAACAAAGACAGCTGGAGTTTTGGTAGGGACTGAAATGAATCTGTAAATGAATGTGGGGATTGTTGCCATCTTAACAGCATTGAGTTGTCCAATCCATGAACATGGGCTGTCTCTCCAGCTAGATCTTCTCTCAGTAATGTTCTGTAATTTTCAGTGGACATGGACTGAACCTGCCCAAGGTTCTGTGAGGTCCAGTACTAGGATTGTTACATTACATATACGACACACTCTGTTGGATACATTAAATCCTGAGGTCCACCCACTAGAGTCAAGATCTGGGGAAACAGACTGCAGTTATTGATGGGAAGTGGTGCAAGGCCATGTAGTAACAAGAGTGGATTCGGGATGGAGGTGTTGAGGAATAGTGGCTGTTCCTGCTATCCTTTTAGCATGATGACCATGAGGACTGCAGCCTGGGCAGCTGCTGATACCAGCACTGGGGAATTTAATGAGAGTTGGTGACAAGCCTGTAGCTCAATGTCTTCACTTACTATGACCGAAAAAGGAGTTTCTCTGACGGCCCCTAAACGTTTACCTATTGTAGCCTCAGCACTGACATAGTTGAGGATCAGTTGAAGTTGACCTCGTAGGTACCAGAAGTATGGTGAAAGTTGAATTTAGACCTCCCTGAGTCATGTATGTAAAAGTCAGCACCCAGTGGAGGAGAATGGCCCCTGAGAACGGAGTGAGGATATTAGCTAGGTTGGAATCAATCTGGTGAACTTGGACTCCCACCCTTTATCCATACTCCCTGGCAGTGAGGCAGTCCCTCCTCCTTGTGCAGACTAGCCTTCCTCTGCTTGACAGGTATGCCCAGTGGGAGGTCTGGCCTTCACCCTCAGCTCCTGGGAGATGCTCTCTAGGTCCTTGGAATGTCCTTCCTGATAGGAGGGTCTTTGTTCCTTTGGAATCTTGAGTCACATCAGATGGTATACACTAAGAATGTGATTCATGGTGTGAGTCTTGGATCACACAGGATCATCTTGGTCTCCAGAGGGACCAGAGACTGAGGTCAGCCATGAGGACAGTTGGCCACGGAGCCCCAGTAAAGATTTTGGACACCAAGGCTTCCCTGCTTGTGCAGATTGTCACACATTTATGCTGGTACAAAATGCTATCCTTGAGTCCATGGAGAAGGACTAACTGGAAGCTTGCACCTGGTCTCCTGGACACTGCCCCAGGTGCTTCTTTCCTTGGTTGATTTTAATCTGTTTCCTTTGACTGTAACAAACCATAAATGTGAGTGTAACAGCATTCAGCACGTTCTGTGGCTCATTCTGGTGAATTGTTGAACCAGAAACTGGTCTTGGGCATGCCCCAACTTTGCAGTTGGTGTCAGAAGTGGGAGCAGTCTTGTAGAACAGACCCCCTTAATGTCACAACTGCCCTGTAATAACCTCTTCTGAGGCATTTTCTTACCTCCCCATGGCCCCAACACCTCTTGTTGCCTCTAGATCTATAACTAGAGGCAGATCCCAGCATGTCCCAGGGATACATACAAAATCTAATCTAATAGGATATGGCTGACTTATGTGAGCAGAAGCCCTCAGATTGTGTTGGGAATGACTTCTGTCTAGTCTGTTCAGGCTTCTATAACAACTACAGACTGAATGGCTTAAAACAACAGATGTTGATTGCTCATGGTTCTGGAGGCTAGAAGACCAAGATCAAGGCACGGGCAGACTTGCTGTTTAGCGAGAGCCCTTTCCCTTTAGACAGCAACTTCTCACTGTGTCTTCACATGGTAGAAGAGTGAACAGCTCCATAGGGCCTCTTTTTTAAGGCACTAATCCCCTTTATGAAATCAGTCATCCCCCAAAGACCTCACTTTCTAAGACCATCACCTTGGGGGTGTAGACACAGGAACTTGGGGGATTCAAACATTCAGTCCATAGCAGCTTCCAAGGGTGGCTATCCAAGAGGGCATATCTGGTCATGGTTATCCAGGTGAGCGTCCTCAACAGAGATTCTGGACTTCAACTGGCTACTCAACAGCTAGCAGGGGCCACTGGTTTGCTTGGTTAAATGACCAAGACCTGAACTCAGTGGCCCATGCTGAGTGAGGTCATGACACCAGCCCATCTCTGCTATAGTTGAGAAGGAAGAAAAGGGCTTAAGGAATGGGGTGCTGGGATGGTTTGATCCTGTACCACCCATCCCTGCTCCTCTATGCCTTGGAGATGCTCTCTATGTCAGAGGTGGGTCTTCACAGGGCTTGTGTTGGTGGGACTGTTGTTATTCCCATTCTGCAGGTAAGAAACTGAGGCAGAGAGATTATGTAGATGCTTGAGGACACAGAGCTGACAGGGCATCCCAACCCTTTCTAGGTCACTCAGCAGAAGGCTCTGCCTGCACATGGGCAGAGGCCTCAGGTCAGCACCTCTTTGCTCAGCATGGATTTGGTCTCTAAGTGGCCTATAGCAAATGCACAAGTTGCCCAGAGCAGGCAGGAATTCCTGGGAATCATGCTAACTCTGAAGGACATCTGTGCATTGCCCCTCTGCCCTCTCTTGTCCTGCTCCCCAAGGGACAGGCCCTTCCAGGTCCAGCTTTGTGTAGGCACTTGGTTCTAGTCTGTGTGGACCTGGGTCCAACAGCCCAGCCCTGCAGATCCACATCTGCTTGTCCATGTTGGGTACCATTCCTCCTCCTGGCTGCCTAACTTAGCTCTGCATGTTATTCTCATTTTAAAATTCAGCAATTTTGTGTGCTGGAGGTATAAGCAGAGCCCCTGGACACTGGCTCAGGCATCTTCGGCAGGAAAAACTAGCCTTTTGCCTTGGTCCTGGGGGTCCTAGTCAGTGTTTCTGATGGCGGCACAGATTCCATTATAGGGAATCCCTTGCTCCCAGAATGTTCTCCCAGTCCCAATGATGGGCATTTCACAGTGGGAACCACCTGTGTGCAGTTACTTCTGAGGGATGGCTTGATCGATGTAGGTGTACCATGTCAAGAGCAAACACATTTGGAGACATTGGTGGGGGCTGCCAAGCTGCTCTGCACAGAGGCCGCTCTCCTGGGCGAGCTCTCAGGGAGGGAACAGGGTTCTCAGCACCATGAGTGGGCAGGGCTCCTACGAGGAACAAAAATATGTGACCTTATTTGTACCCCAAGCTGGTGGAACAGGTTGCACCAGCTATGTTTGTCTGTGGTATCATTTGCTAAGAGATATTTTTAATTTTTACATGGTTACATCTGTCATTTCTTCCATTATGTATGTTGCAAATATACATTTTTTTCAGATTCAGAGTTGACAGTGGTGTCTTTGACTGAATAGATGTCTTAAAAGTATATGGTTGAATCTGCCTATTGTCTTGGGACATACATTGCAAGAAATATTTCTCTTGCTGATCAGAAGTTTGAATTCCCATGTAGACTTCATTTGAATTCTAAATCGAAGGTGGCTGGCAGGGGTGGACCATAGATCATGTCCTTTCTCTCTCCTACCAAGTTCAGACCAAGCGAGACCCACAAGTCAAGCCCGTGGAGATGAAAATTGGGCTGGGCAAGGCTGTAGATGGGATACGCAGCCTCCAGGGGCCCTGGAGCATGCCCTGCCAACTGACACCTCCCATGACGTCCAACGGGGAAAGTGAGATGGGATCTGTCCTACTACCACCCTCATTTTCCACTGGGAATCCCAGACAGGGAGATGGCTAGCTTTTCTGCAACAGCATTAGCAACAGCCTCAGAGTCTCATCTCTAGACCCACATCATAGGACATGCACTTGACTGTTGTTGCTCTTGATGAAGGTCGTCTGTTCCTGGAGCCAAATGTAGGGACATCTTCTGGATTCCCTGATGTCTCGATTGTGGCAAGAATGGCAGCTTCCTTGAGAGGCACATCAGTTACTTTTGTGCTGTGTAATGAACCACCCCAAAGCTCAGTGACCATGTATTTAGGTCACAGAGCTGAGAGTTGACACTTTGGGTTGGGCTCAGTGGGTGGTTCTTCTGCTGGTCTTGGCTGGGCTTGCTCATGTACCTGAGATCGACTGCTGGTTCTGTAGTCAGTTGGTGGGTCTGCTGGGGCATGGCTGGTTTTGCTGGCCTCACAATCAAGAAAAGAAGAGAGAAAGTTAAAATACAAAAAGAAGAAAAGTTCTAATGGTTGACTGGTTTGGGGCTGGGGTGTCTCAAGTCTTCTCTCATCTCTTAGATTAGCTGAGGCTTGTTTCCATCCTAGGGGCAGACGTGGCATGGCTTCACTTTGAATGCACTCTTTGGTCAAAGCTACTCTCATGCCCGTCCCTATGAGGGGCTGGTGAAATCGATCCACCTCTTGCCTGGAGGAGCTGCAAAGGATTTGAGTTCATTTGTTACGTACCACATGAGGATAATTCTGCAGTGCCACCATGACAGCCACTGCTGAGGTTCAGCCAAGACTTCGCTCTTGCTGCTTTCACAGTGCTCTTAATCCCTCCCTGTTCAATCTCTTCCTACATAAGTAGCCAGGATCTTTTTTGTTATTCACAACTGAATCCTGATTCCTACAGTGTTGGTACCAGAAGTGACTGCAGATAAGGGTGAAATTCTTTCAAGGGTGAAATTCTGGGATGATCTTGAGGACTAATCTTGAATTCTCTCTCTCTCTCTCTCTCTCTCTCTCTCTCTCCACTTTCCTAACTAAAAGACCTGGGGAGATGGGTTTTTATTAACCCTATATAACTTCCCAACCTGAGTCTGACATAACATAACAGATAAAGAAATAAATACAAAATATTTTATGACCCTGCAAAGCCATCTCTCCAGGAAACTTGCATCTGTATAGAATCTCCTTCCCAGGGATCCCCAGAGGAGCCAGATGTTGGCCATCTATTCTCTCTCAGGGCTGCCACCTATGAGGCTTCATCTATATATCAAGAAATTTCCTCTTAAAGCTCCTCATCTTGACGCAGCATTTCCTTTACTGGTTTCCAAATTCCTTAGAGCAAATCTTTGAATCCACCTGTGACCTGCAAGCCCCTGATTGGAGGTGTCCCACCTTCCTGGGCTGAACCAGTGTAAATCACACATGTATTGATTTACGGCTTTTGTAACTCCTGTCTTCCTAAGGTATATAACCAAGCTGCAGTTCAACCATTGCAGGCCTATGTTCTCAGGACCTCTTGGGACAGATTCTGAATGGGCCTAGGCCACTCACCTTTGGCTCAGAATAAACCTTCTTAGATCCTGTACAGAGTTTGGCATCTATTGTCAGCAGTCTCTATGACTTGGCTGGGTTTGGAGGCTCTGAGGATGATGGGACACTCGCAATCCATGGCATGAGGAGGTGAAACTGTTACCTAAATACCCCCGGTGCTCACCTGGCGTGAAGTGCCTCTGGAGGGGGGATCTGGTGATGGCAGCACAGTACTGGGATGAGCTGGTTGCACTGAGCTGCACTTGAGAGTCTAAAGAAACAACATGACATAATTAGAGTTTTAAAATTCTGAGCTCTGGGCACAGTCAGGAAACAAGAATGTTTCCATAATCACTAAGATAATCTTTTATCTCTTGAGGCTGTTGAATTGATGTGTCCCAAATCAGACCCAGAGCATTTTTGGGAAGTTTGCTGAATGACCATACAGATTGAGATCACATCCTCTACCAGGTCTCTTCTGTGAAAATCAGGGCATTGACTGGGAAAGGGTTGGACCTCAGAATTGGGAGGCAGGGTGGTAATCTGTAAGCTGTGATAATCACACCAAGTAGAAACAGCCCCTCCTCCTGTTTGATGTCTGGTCCTGCCTTGTTTGAAGACCCTGCTGTGACCTCACCTGATGTGGCTACTTTGCAAGCAGGTGCCAATTTCCATCCTGCTTCACCCCTCACGGCTTCCAAACCTACAATTAGAATCAGATCCCGGCATGTCCCAGGGGGATAAGTACAAACCTAATTTGGGAAAAGAAGGCTTACACATCAAAAGGTTTGCCTGATTTGTCATTTATATTGTTAGAAGACTGGGGGCGTGTGTGGGGGTGGCTTCTGCAAACACTAGACCAGGGAGGGAGAACATATTTGAAGATTGGGCCGAGTCTATCAAGCTGCATGCATTCACAAGAGATTCTGAATTCAACATTTTTAGTTCAAGAAGCTGTAAATGTTTCTAACTTTCTTCTTGGTTGGTTGACTGAGACTGAGCTCAAGAGTTACCTCCACGAGCTAAGACTGAGAAGCTGGTTGTGCCTTGGCAGGACATAGAGGAAGGAGTAAGTGAAAACAATGGCAGAAGAGTAACTCATCTTCTGACTCTGCTCCCAAAGACCCTGAAGAAACTCACTTAACCACCTTGAAAAATACACAGGAGAGAAAACACGAGTGTCTGAGGCACCCTGTGGCGGTCCTGTTCAGGTGGGAGCAGGAGAGGGAGAAGGACATTGAAGTGGGCTCCCTGATCACAATGGGGGTGATGGGCAAACTCTTTAAAGGGTCAGACAATAAAGAGAAAAGCAAAACTGAGTGGATTTAAAAACCAATAGGTGGTGAGGACTAATACATAAGGCTAAAAGCCAATTCTTTAGGGACAAAAATCAAAACAAAATAGAGAAACAATAGAAAGCACAATCAAGGAAAGAAGAAAGTTTAAATACAGAAGAGAAGAAAATAATCACAGATATGGAAAATGTTAATTAATTAAAACTCTTTATTTAAAAAAATTAAAATTCTAATTAATTTGATGAACCACCACAAATAAATAAAGCCTGGCTAAAATATGTGCTTTTCTAAGAAAATATTGTAATTAATAGTTATACTAGATCCCTGAAGAGATTTAAAAATCTAAGCACATCAAGTAATACAGACCATTTTAAAAATGTGGAACATTTCTCAAAGCACTAACCCTACGAAATGCATCAAGACCTGGACAACTTAACAAGAATACTATACATTTTAAGAAAAAGACAACTTGAGTACTAATAAAGTGTTCCAGAATATGAGGAAAATATTCCTCAAATAATATTGATAACAAAACTCCAAGAATGTAGCACAATAAGGTAGAATTATAGACCAGTTAACATCAGTGCAGAAATATTAAATAAAATATTAATACTTAGGATCAAGTAACATATTTAAAAAACGATACTCTGAAACCAAGTGAGATTTACACCTGGAATGTAAGGATGGTTCATTAATAGAGAATATTTTAATACAATTCACCATATTGACAAATACAGATGTTATTAACATCCTTAGATGCTTGAAGAGGCAATGGATAAAATTTTCTTTTGTTGAGGTAAAATTTACATAAGATTAAACTGGCAGGTTTTTAAAATTTTAAAAACAATCTTAAACCTACAGAAAAGTTTCAACTTTTCTCCCTGAGCCACTTGAGAGTAAATTGCTGAACTGATGCCACATCACCTCCAAATACTTTAGTGTGTGCTTCCCACAGAAAGAATATTCTCCTACATAATCAAAATGTAACCATTAACACTGATATATGACTACCTTCTAATTCTCAAACTCTATTTAAATCTTGTTAATTTTCCTAATATTATTCTGCATAGCAAATAATCTGATCCAGGACTATACACTGTATTTGGTTGTCACATCTCTTTTGTCTCCTTCAATCTGTATCAGTTCCTTAGTATTTCTTTGATTTTTATGTCCTTGAGAATTTTGAAAAATCACAGGCTAGTTATTTTGTAGAATGTTTCTCAATTTGGATTTGTCTGATGTTTTCTCATTGTTAGATTCAGGCTATACATCCTTCTTAGAAACATCTCAGAAGTGATGCTGTATTCTCAGTGCATCCCAGCAGGTGACACACAATTTCAATCTGTTCCATTACAGATGAGTTGTGCTTTAATCACTTATTAGGATATGAAGATGCTCTTTCCCCCTCTGTAATTACTAAGGATTTTGTGAGAAGGTATTTTGAGACTATGTAAATATCCTAGTCTTTGTAAATCATGTAATCAATAAATATTGGCCAGATTCATGAATTTTTATTTATTCAATGCATCCTAATTATAACTTTCATTTTTACCTATAGCTCAAATCATCCCAGATTTGGCCACTGAGAGCCCCTTCAAACTGGCTCCTGTGTCCTTTTGACATGTCCATTTCATTCTTTTTTGTTTTGTTTTGTTTTTGTGACAGGGTCTCACTATGTTGGACATGCTGGTCTTGAACTTCCTCCTCAGCTTCCCAAGTAGTTTGGACTAGAGGCACACGTTACCACACCCAGTCCTTTCATTATTTTAATATTTCCTTATTCTCTGATAAACAAGGTGTTCCAGGCTCATCTTATACTTTCCCTGACTCAACCCAGTAATCAGCCATTTCTCCAAGAATCCCTAGTTCCTTTTAGTGAAGGATGGTATTTCAACATACAGATCTTAAATGCGCAATGTAGTGAGATTTGACAAATGTATGCACCATTGTAAACAACAACCCAATCAAAACATAAGACATTTCCATCACCCTATTACATTACTTTACTCATTTGCAGATTATTCCTAACCCCATAGTCAACCACTGTTTGATTTCTGTCATTATAGATCCATTTTGCCTGTGAACTCATAATTATATTCAAATGAAGAACACATTCATTCTTCATTTGAATAGAAACATAAAGTATACATGTTTTTGTGCCTGGCATTTTAAAATTCAATCCAAGATTTCTGAGATTGATCCATGTTATGTCATATATCAGTAGTTCATTCTTGTTTTGGCTGAATAGTATTTCAATGTATGACTCTACCACAATTTATTTATCAATCCCCCTCCTGATGAACCTTTAGATTCTTTCCAATTAAGGGCTATTATGATGAAGCTGCTATAGCTATTCTTGTACAAGTTGCTTGTGGTTGTATGTCTGCATTTCTCTTGGAAATGTAACTAGACTTGGAATTGTTGGGTCATAGGGTAGATATATAACTGCAATAGTTTTGACAAAGCTTCTGTACCATTTTACAACCCCAGCAGCAATAGATGAGTTCTATTTGCTCCATACTTTGCCAATATTTGATGTTGACATTCATTTTAATGTTTGAAATGGATATAACATTGTGGTTTAAGCTGCATTTTCCTTACTTTTGGTCTTCAGCAACTTGACTATGATGTACCTAGGTATAGTTCTCTTTGCATTTGGGTACACTAAACTTATTGAATCTGAGGTTATATTTTTCACCAAATTTGGGGAATTTTCAGCCATTATTACTTCAAAATTTTTTTGTCCCTTTCTGTCTCACCTCTCCTTCTAGGACTCCAATTCCACATACATTAGTCCTCTTGCTATTGTCCCAGAGACTATTTAACCTCTGATGAATTTTTCAATAGTTTTTATTTATTTTCTTTATATTCATTGACACTTCTGAGTATTCAATATGCTGTCCAACATATCCAAAGATTTTTTTTTCACTTCAGATATTGAATTATGAAGTTAGAATTTCCATTTGTCCTGTTTTATAGTTTCTATTTCTTTATCAAGTTTTTTATTTGTTCACTCATTGTGTCTATTTTCTCCTTTAATTCTTGGATGTACTTATAACAGACCTTTAAAGTTAAGGCCTGCTCACTTCAAAATATGTTCACTTGAAGATCTGTTTCTATTGACTTCTATTTTACGAATGGATCACCTTGATCATATTATTTTTTTTTTTTTTTTTTTTTTGAGTTGGAGTCTCACTCTGTCGCCCAGACTGGAGTGCAGTGGCCGCTCCCGGCCACCGCAGCCTCGACCTGCTGGGCTCCGGCGATCCTTCCGCCTCAGCCTTCCAAGTAGCTGG
>CAUYQG010217892.1:0-13690 GCA_963574415.1 Tarsius wallacei
AGGGTCTTATCTTAAGTAAGCAGCTGCATGCCATTTCCCTTAACTGCAATTTCTGCTTCTATAAACATGCTTTACTGCACTTCATATGGAAATGCCCATAAAGATGTCTGCTTCAATGCTTGTTGTGGAAGTAAACTTTCCCGGTCCTAAATTTAAATTATAAACTCACCGATGGCAAACCCATGTATGTTATAACCACAAAAAGCTCTATAAAAGCAGCTTGAAACTGAGGATCGGGGCTCAGGTTTTGGGAGGTTACTCAGCCTGAGACTTCCGGAACAAACACCTTCGATTCTCCTCTCGGTCTCCAGTGCCTGTTCTGAGTGAGTTCATTCCTGTTCCCAGTGAGTTGCTGCAGTTGCTATAACAATACCATACAGCTTATGTGTGTAGTAGGCTAGTCCTAGATTGTGTAAGTACGCACTATGATGATCACAAACCACGAAATCACCTAATTCCACATTTCTCAGATCATATCTTTTTTATTAAGCAATGCGTGATTGTAATTCAATTTCACTTAGCATGCACTTTTAAACTAATGAATGACAAATTTAGCAACTCAATAATGGCTTGATACTTTGTGAAGACATTAAAATATACATTATAATACTTTTGTCTTTAGAAAAATCGTAGAAAGTGAATAAGTAGGTTCTCACATCTATAGTGAGAAAAAAAATTTCATAAGATTTGGGAACCTCTATGGAATTCTATGGAATTCCATGGAATTCCAGGTTAAGTTTAGTACCACACTTCTTGGTATGTCAGTACCTAGATTCTCACCTTCACAAATAAATGTATTTCAAGGAAGAAAATAGAAAGGACAATGTTCGGTGGAAACTTAGAGAGAAAAGAGAAAAATTAGTCCTGTCTGGGAATGTCCTCACAAGACAGAGTAGCTAGTATATGTCAGTCACAGAAAAATGCTGGGAGATAACATTCAAATGACCATACATTACTGAGATTTGAATATTTCCTGTATTACATTACTTTATTAAAAACTCAATTGTAAGCATGTTCTAATACTCTTAAGTTTTTTAAAACATATGATGTCAATGGTAGCTTAATAGTAATTATATAGATATATTGAAAAGTTATTTTCCACATGTGTGGAACATTTAGCATAACAAAAATACTCAAAGTTATTTTCTTAAAAAAAAATAAAGTCTAGGCAGGGTATAGTGGCTCACACCTGCAATCAGCATTTGGGAGGCTGAGGCAACAAGATTGCTTGAGCCCAGGAGTTCAAGAGCAGTCTAGGCACCATAGTGAGATCTCATCTCTACAAAAATTAAAAAAAAAATTAGCTAAGCATGGTGGTGTGTGCCTGTAGTCCCAGCTACTTGGGAGGCTGAGGTGGAAGGATGGTTTGAGCCCAGGAGGTTGAGGCTGCAGTGAGCCATGACTGTGCCAGTGCATTCTGGCCAGGGTGACACAGTAAGATATCAACTCAAACATTATAAAATAAAATAAAATAAAATGTAAAATAAAATAAAATGCAAAATAAATTAAATTAAAATAGTAAAATAAAGTAAAAACCAAAGAGAAACAATTTCTTCTTAAGTTCTTAGAAAAAAGAACTTATTAAATAAGAAATTAAGACTACATTAAAGTTCTTTAAATGTGTGTGTATAGATTGCTTTCCAAAAGGGATGTTCCAAATTCATCTGATTTGTTTTACGACACAGTACATATGCGATTTAGTAATCATGCCAGTATAATTGGAAACCAAATTCTGAAGTTTTTGATACAGTATTTAATTTAGGTCTAATAGGTCAATTATTTATTTTGCTCAAATTTTTTATTATTACTGATTATTTTGTCTGATTGTTCTACCAGTTACTGATAGAGGTATTAAAATGTTTATATTATGCATTTTCCCTTTTTATTCTGTCAATTTTTACTTTAGCTAATTTGAGCATACTATTAGGTACCTAAAGATTTAGAAGTGTAATATAGTTCTGGTTATATTGAGCCTGTTGGTTCATTTCCCATAAACCTTCACACTTAGACTATAACCCTGAAAATTTGCCAACCTTCTCTTCTTTGATAAGATCTAAACTTCAGTTTTTGTGTCCCTGTAAAGTTAATCCCTTCAAAATTCTACTAAGTTTCTGAGGTTCTGGGTTACCACATTCAGAGTAGGCAGTTGCTTCAAAGAGATGACAAATGATAAGCTTTGCTATGATGGTCTTCCCATCTCTGCCAGATTCTGAGACTTTAATTTCCCACTGTCTTAGAAAGTCTAGACATATTTTCTCAGAAGTCATTTTATCCAACTTTGCTAGTTGTTTTCAGCAAAAGGGGTCTTACAAAATAATTCACTTTGCCATTGGCAGAAATAGAATTCTAGTTTGAATCACGTTTGAATCTTGTTGCAGCTATATGTTGAGTAATGTCACTATTTCAGTGTCTAATTTTTAGTAGGCTGAGTTCCAAAATTTTACTTTTTATCATTAGTTTATATTTATTTAAGAAATAGAGTAATAAATACTGATTAGGATTACAGAACAATGCATAAATCACACTTAACTGATAATACCCTTGAGCTATAATACCAATAATACTCCCATAATCATATAAATTCATCTCTTTTTCCCGTTTGGAATTATGCTATGGTTTTATAATAAGAAATGATTATATTTATTATGGAAATATTCATAGATTTAGATTTTCTTCCACTGCCTTAGCTGTTCTCCAGGATTGCACATTGGTTATTTTGAGAGGGCTCCCTTACCTTGTGTAAGTTGAAAGAAGGAGGTCTCATGTCTACATGGTGTTCTTGTGTCCTTGCTGGTGTTGGCTGGAGACTAAATCTCATCCTGCTGGATGATCACTGAACTGTCACGTTCTTCTCTCCAGCCGGGCTGACGTGTCCTCACTCATCACCAGAACCTGAGATTCCCAGCATCTGCCCCAGGTGCAGAGTTCTTGTTCCTGCTTCCAGAATTCGATTGGTCCATTTAGGCTTTCGGTATATTTGTGACTTTTCAGAAAGGTTCTCAAAGGTGCATAGGCTCCTGGATTTCCTGTAGAGCAAGAAAAGGATGCTTTCAATTCAGGATCCCACATCATCTCTACTCTTGGTCTCCTCAGTGCCAGCACTGCTCCAGACAGTAACACAGCATCAACGTGCCACTTCGCCAGAGGTTCAGAATGTGAGCTGGACAAAACCCATCTGTTTTGTCTTTCTCTTTAGCCTAATTGACATGTTGCCCACTCAAGACTTGAGCCCAAGGAAGGAAGTCCAGTAAATTTTCTTTGGCAACACGATTTCTCTTAAGACCTTGCTACAGTGGTGTGGTCCAGGGACCTGCTGTCTTCAAATCACAAACACATAGGTATGAAAAACAGAATCCTGGAACAAAATCCAGAACTGCTCACCAATAGGCAAATTTTTAAAAGACCCTCTATGAGTACAGACATCTTAGAATTGAGGAATACTGCTGCAAGTAATTTCCTGAATTATCTCCAAACTTGATTATTAACATTATTGTGACCTGTTTGTCAGCAATGACTTTAATATCTTAAAATAATCTTTCTGTATATATTGTCTTGTCACAAATTGAAAAAAAAAATCCTATTGAGTATCAAAACTAGAGAAGCAATGCCTCTTTTTTTGTACTTCTAGTATGAGATCTGTAGCTCAGTCAAAATTTGACCAGAAAAGCAGAATGAGAAGGAAACATATATTAAGGAATTTATTACAAGGAACTAGCTAGGCAGCTTCAATGCCTGTAAGGCAGGCTGTCAGGAAGAACAAGCTGAAGCTGCTGTCCACGGGAAGAGTTTCTTCTCTAAGAGAAGCGTTCACACTGTTTATAAGGCTTTTCAACTTAAATCAGGCTCTCCATATTAAGTAGAATAATCTCTCTTACTTACAGTTCAAATTGACTGATTGTGGACTATCAACTTTCATTACAACTACATCTAATACTTCATATCTAATACATCCAATACTTAACTAGTGACTGCATCCCGGTCACAGTGACACACCAAAAGTCTATCACCGAATCTTTCATTTCTGAGGCAAATGGATGGAGGGAGGGTGGGGTGGAAGTCGGGCCAAAAAGTGAAAAAGGTGACCATTCATTATCACTGTACAAAAATATACTGTCCATGAAAGAGGCGTTATTCTACAAAAAAACCGAGTCGTTGTATGCAAGGGGGGAGGAGGGCTAACAGTGGCCAACAGCAGAAACTATTAAATATATTCAAGATTCTATTTTCACTGCACTGTTCTTCAGTGGTTACAACAGTAGCCTGATTCGAGCTGGAAAGGGATGATTTAAGCACCACTGTTCTGATTCATGGAGACTCTCATATGAAGAATAACTGCCCTTTCTGGTCTTTCATATTACTGGAATCCATTTGCTGTTTCATTATACATAGGCCAGTTAATATGAGTTCATCATTTATGTATTTAGAGAGGTAGGGGTGTGTGTGTACGTGTGTGTGTGTGTGTGTGTGTGTGAGAGAGAGAGAGAGAGAGAGAGAGAGAGAGAGAGAGAGAGAGAGAGAACAAAACAGTGAGATTGGGAAATGAGGGAGACCCTTTTCCATGTAGTTGAAGTTTACATGAAATGGTCTTTAGCTCTTTGAGTATCTATCAAATAGTCAAATAGTTGTGCCATCTTCTGTTTGGGTGTTAGTGATTTTTAGTTTATTACTTTAATACTTTCATCCTTCTTTTATAACCTGCATTTTCTTCCAAGCTCAAATGAATTTCCAAGTTCATCAATATATATTTCCCCAGGATATTCTAATAGGTTAGTATTAAATATTAATATTTAATGATATCATTTTAATATTGTCTGGCAATCAGTAACAAAGCCTGTATAACAGAAGACAATAGTGCAAATCCCACTGAAAATATGTGGCACAAATACATTTAAAAAGCCAAAATAACATATATGTTAAAAAAAAAGGTAATAGAAAAAATTACATATACAACATACACATTTAAATATATGCAAATTATATGGTGCACATATATTTAAATATGCAAATTATATGGCATATATACATACAGATTAGTATACTTGCAAACGTATAGTAAAAATTTAAATATACAATGTGGAGAAAATTTCTGAAGCTTGGCAAATATTATAGTTTTGGGATGTATAGGGATGTTTACTTGAACTTGCAGAAGAGTACTAATATTTGTTGGGTTGTTTTCCTAGACATGATCTCATAATATCTTCTTAAAGCACACTTTAATTTAGCATTGATTATCCTTGATTAACAGGAACTAAGCCTCCAGAAAATTAGGAGACTTAACCACAAGTGAGAACAGAGCCAGGATTTCACCCCAGGTCTACCTGCTGCCAGCATCTCAGAACTTGTAGTCATCTTACATTTCTCCCTTCTCCTGAGGAGGTTTGCAAGACAGTAATATAGAGTATGGATCAAAGCGACTGGCTAGAAACAGCAAGTCCTTTTAAATCTCTTAAGCATTCTTTACAATGCGTGTGAAATTTACATTCATGTTGCTATAATAAAAATATGAGAACTCCAATGAGCATGAAAACGTGGAAGGTGTGGCCTGATGCTGCAACACCATCTCAGAAACAGCTACTGGTATTGCAGTTTGACTGGCAGGATCTAGGATTGCCTTCCCCAGAAAGAGACAGAAAAAATAATGCAATAAATAAAAACAACATAAATGAAGAATCAGACTTTCAGGATTGGGAAGGTGAATCTTTGAAATGACCAGGAATCCAGTTTCTTCTTCATTCATTTCAGACCAGGATTAATTCAATCATGTGTTGGATGCCTTGGGTCATTCAGGCTGCTAGTATAACACAATACCATAGATTGGCTGGCTTTTAAACAATTTCCTCCCATTCTGGAGCCTGGAAATTCAAGATCAACACACCTACAGATTTGATGTCTGTTGCGGGACTGTTTCCTGGTCTCTGATGATGCCTTCTGGCCGTTTCCTCACATGCTGGAAAGGGCACACAGCATAAACAAGGTTAGTGCTCTTTCACAGGGGCACTAATCTCATTCATAAAGGCTGAGTTGTCACGACCTCATCATATCCTTGGTGCTCCACCTTTTAATACCATTGCTTTAGAGATTATGTTTATGAATTTGGAAGGTGGAGGCACACAGACACTCAGACCGCAGAAGATAACTATGAGTGCAAACTCAGTCCAGACCCAATGCAGGTACAGGAGGGTATACTGAAATGCTAGACTATTTTAAAGAGAGATAAATGCTAGAAACAGAACTTGAGATTTTAATACATAAACTACTAAAAATCCTTGTGGATGTCTAAAATGAGAAACAAAAATGCAAGACGTTTTTAGAAAAATTGGTTTGGCGGTGTGTTTCAGAGAGCAGTAACACTGAGAGTCTGCACAACTGATGTATCAAGGACCATGCTGTCATACTGCGTGAGGAGAGACAGCAAGTGGGTTTCCTAGGAGGTGGCAACCACCTTTTATCAAAATGCAGTCTCCTTTTATCTTTTCATAGGATTGTGCCAGGGTTGCATTTCCAAGCCCCCCTTGCTTGGAGTGAATACATGTCCTCAGAAACAAAGATAAATACTCCCCTTCCCTGTCTTATTTCCTTACTCTGCCTCTTTCTGTTCACTGGAATGGGGAAGTCAAGAGTGACTCTGGAATCCAGTTGATGACCAGCACTGGGCTGCTGTGTTTGTGTTCCCGAATGACTGGCATGGAGAAGTATAGCTCAGCCCATCATCCCGCCCTTGCTCCAGCCTACCTGGATAGCTACATGAGAAATAAGTGTATACATTTGAGTCACTGAATCCTGTGGTTTATTTTATTTCAGTAGTTCAGCCTACCAAATGATACAGAAAAAAGTCCATAAAATGCTAAGCAGAAGAAGGTTTTTAAAAGTAAGACCAGACAGAAATCCACAGGATTAAAAAAAGTAATAAATCAAAAAATTAACTGTGCATGGCAGCACATGCCTGTGGTTCACGCTACTTGGAAGACTGAGGCAGAAGGATCCCTGAACCTAGTAGGTCGAGGCTGAGGTGGCCGTGAGCGTGCCACTGCACTCTAGCCTGGGCGACAGATTGAAACTCCAACTAAAAAAAAAAGAGTAATAAAATTGCCATTTATTGAGCACCTAATAAGCCCCCCAAACATTTACATATATGAGCTTATATTCCAGCAACCAGAGCTGCCAGAAGTAATTATTATTTTGTTCATTTTATCAGTGAGAAAAAATGAGACTCTGGGAGTTAATTAACCTTAAGTCAAGAAAACTTTGGCTTGATGTGATTCAACTCCAAATATGCCTTCAAAAATATATGCTTTTCCCACAGGCCATATTTACGTCTTCCATAAATACTGTGAAATGAGGAAGACAAGGTTGCACTCAGCTTTTCCCTCAGAGAATCTACGCCTAGTTTGCTCTGAAAAATCTGGGTCATTCAGAGAAGGAAATTTAATGGAGGTTAAAGAGTACACATCATGCTTGAGAGAGTGACTCTTATCTGGGATGGTTTTAATTGTTAATAGTGTTATTGTTCCTGGTTTTGCATTATAGAAATACTAAGGTTTCTTTCTGTGGAGAGAAAAGGCATAAGGTCTTAAAGCAAAGCCTTAGAAGCACTTATTAACTTGCTAGCTTCTTAGAGGCACACTTTATCTGCAACTTTAATAGCTTTGTGCTTGCAAGAGTCCTTTATGGACAGTAAATAGGTTTTCACTTGAAGATCACGGCCCTATATAATTTCAGAGGTGAAAGAAAGCTCAGGGGTCACGTGACCCAGCTCCCTCATTTCACAGTGCCAAAGAAGAGACCGAGAAATAGAATAAAACTGGCTGAGGCAAAAGCAAGTACGCCCATTCCTTATTTTCTGTAAGAGCCTTTTTCCTTCCTGCACTTGACCCTTCTGTGTAGAGCAGTCACAAAGGACACCTCAGAGAGAGGAAGCTAACGTCAAGGGTAGAGCCTGACATAACCGGGAACATGGCTTTTCTAATACAAGTATATTCTCTAAGACAATTTAATTTGGGGAGATTGAAAAGCAAATTATTCTTTCCATCCTAAAAAGGTTTTTAAAATCCTTCTCTTCCCCACCCAGTCCCTGCCAACAAGTGATTAGATTTATCAATACTTTTCTCAGGATATCATATTAGGAATGAAGGTGTCTGTGACATCACTATGAGAGAGAGAGAAAGAGAAGAATGTGTTATGTGTGTCTGTGTTTGTGTGTGGATAAGAGAGAGAGGGAGAGTGAGAGAGATAGATCCGACAGAGAGAGACAAAGACAGAGAGACAAAGAGAAAGACAGAAAATGACTGTGGTGCTCTAGTTAAACTGAGTGACCACATAGGCCCTAACACAGCATGGAAAAACTCTGAAGGGTCATTTGGTTAAATAATTACAAAAAGTCTCATTTATTTGTGCTGACTCAAATGTCCTGGTTAAGTTCTCCTGAGCAAAGCTGAATAGACTCGAAGATATCTAGATTTATGGTTTCATTACAGATATCTTTTAATAGTTTGTCATTGAGTATATTTGCATTGCATTTTTGGGAAGATATGTAATAATAAGAAAGTTCCTGTTGTTTATTTCTGTTTTTTTAAATTATAAATGTGATAAATTCTACTACTCCTTAAAATCTATTGAGTTTATTACAGAATTTATTTTTTTATTGGCTTAATATGTAAAATTAAATCAATTGATTTATAAATATTTTACCAATCTCAAATTATTTGGAAAAAAAGCAACAACATGGTAATGATAAATTATGTTTTCTATTTTACTAATTCAAATTGCTTATATTTTTAAAAAGGAATTTTGCCTTCCTATTCATCACAGAAACTGATCTAGTATTCTTTTATTATAATGTATATTTTTTAGGACTTGATATCATTGTTATTTGGACCTCAAAAAGTTTGTTGAGAAATATTAGCAATTTTAAATTTAGAGTGCGATTTCTTTATGTTTTTCATTCTTAAATGTTTTTTCTTAAATAATTAGAATTTATTAGTGATGTTATGTGACAATGTAGTTTCCTTTTTTGCTTTTTTCCTTTTAAAATTTATACATAATATTTTACCTATTTGGGGAGTGCATGTGGCATTTTGTAACACCTATACAATATCTAATGATTAAGTGAGGTGTCCATCACCTTGAGTATTTATTATTTTTATATGTTGGGAACAACTCAAGTCCTTTCTTCTGTCCTCTTTAAAATATATACTACATTGTTTTTCCTTTTTCTTTTTTACTTCTATTTTATTTTTGGTAGACACAAGTTCTTGTTATGTTGCCTAGGTTGGTCTTGAACTTCTGGCCTCAAGCAATCCTCTCATCTTGGTCTCCCAGAGTATTATAATGCGCCTGGCCTCACAATACATCATTGCTAACTACAGTCATTCTCCCCTGCTCATGAAAATTAGAATTTACACCATCTATATATATCTAATTGTATGTATAGTTCTCTTTATGCAAAGTTTTAAATTAAAATTTCTCTCTCTATAGGACTATCAAGTTTGGTTTTTTTTGGTATATATGTTGGTAGATTTTTTTTGCTCATAAATTTGGGTTTGTCATCTAAATAAATACATATGAAATCTATTGTCATAAAATTATTTACATTATCTTCCTATTATATATCTTTTATTATTAGCAATATAACAAATAATATATGTTTATTAGTACTTAGAGTTTCTATTTTGTTAATTATTTTTTCTAAGGAAGGATTTATCAATTTTCATATAGAATATCAAATAAATTTTTTTACTTTACTTCTAACTCTATACTTCTTTTTACTATTTTTGCATTGTTTTTTCTTATATTCTTTAGCTTCTATTTTATTAATTTTGTTTTTATTATTTTTGCATTTTTTTTGCATTCTTTAAAGTTAAGCTGCTTTATGTATTCTTAATTCATTTATTTCCAACTTTTCTCCATATGTAAGTTTAAATTTATCAACAATTTGGCCAAAATTTCTAAACACAGGCAACTGCTTTGAAATATTTCTAGATGAACTTTAAAATATTTTTCAACTGTAAATTTTAATTTATTATTTATCATTAAAATCCATGTGTTTTAAGTTGTTGTTGTTACATATATTTTGAAGCTAGATTATTAGGTATATATAATAATAAAAATGTTAGATATTGCCTTTAAATTGAAGCTACCATTACCATCAAATAGCTCAGCTTGTACTAGTAATGTTTATGTCTTCTTCCTCAAAACACAATTCATCTTATTAGTATATCTATTTGTGTTTGTGTGGTGTCAGTTTTTTCTCTTTTTATTTTCAACTTTTCTGTGTCTTGTACCTAAACTGGAGTTTTTGGAAGTAACATGCAGTTAATTGTTTTCAGTGTGACTATTACTTTTATATGGAGTATTTGAGCCATTTATATTTAATGTAAAGATTGACACATTAGAATTTAAATATTCCATCCCAAATGCTCTGTGGGTCTTTTAGACCCCCAGTGTGCTCTTCTTGGTTGAATTATTTATGTAATTTATTATTCCAGTTTCCCACCGATGACCTTATTTTATTATTTTTGTTAAACCTATTTTAGAGTCCTTTGGGTTTACAGAAAAATTGAGAAGAGGGTCAGAGATTTTCCATTTGTTCCTCCCCCACACATGCATAGCTTCCTCCACTGTCAACCCCCCACCAGGAGTTCCATTCATTATAACTGATGAGCCTGCATTGACATACCATTGACACCCAGGGGCCATAGTTTGCACAAAGGTTTACTGTTGATATTGCACGTTCTATGAACTTGGACAATTTTATAATAAATTGTATCCACTGTTACAGTATTGTACTAGTTTCCCTGCACTAAAATTCCTCTGTGCTCCACCTATCCATTCCTCCCTCCCCAAACTCCTAGTAACCATTGTTTTGTTTTTTTACTATCACCATCATTTTGCTTTTTCCAGAATGTCATCTAGTTGGCATTGCAAAGTACATAGGCTTTTTAAGATTGGTTTCTTTCATTTGGTAATATGCATTTAAATTTCTTTTCTTTCATGCTTTTTTTGTGGCTTGATGGCTCATTTCTTTTTAGCACTGAATAATAATCTACTGTCTGAATGTACCACAGCTTATTTATCTTACTTGCTTCCAAATTTTGGCAGTTATGCATAAAAATGCTATAAACATCCATGTGCAGGTTTTTGTGTTGACATAACTTTTCAACCCCCTTGGGTAAATAATGCGTGCATTTGTGGAGTCTATGGTAAGATGATGTTTTGCTTTGTAACAATTTTCCAAGCTTTCTTCCAAAGTGGCTGTGTTATTTTGTATTCTCACTAGCAATAAATTAGAGTTTCTTCTGCCTCACATCCTCAGTCAGCATTTGGTTTTGCCAGAGTTCCCAATTTTGGCCATTTTAATAGGCATTACATTGTTGTTTTGATTTGCATTTCCCTGATGACATATGATGTGGACCACATTTTTATATTATTTTCTCTGTATATTTTCTTTGGTGAGATGTCTGTTAAGGTCTTTGACCCATTGTTTAATCAAGTTGCTTTTATTCCTGTTGAATTTTAAGTGTTTTATGTATATTTTCGATATTAATCATTTATCAGGTGTGTCTTTTGCAATATTTTTTTCCAGTCTGTGGCTTGGGTTGTCATTCTCTTTTCACTGTCTTTTACAGAGCAGATTTTTTTTAAAAAATGAAGTTCAGCTTATGAATTCTTCCAGTAATAAGGACTGTGCTTTGTTGTTGCATCTAGAAAGTTATCAACAAACCCAAGGTCATCTAGACTGTCCCCTTTGTTACTTTTTAGTTTTCTACTTTTACATTTTACATGTAGGTCTGTGATCCATTTTATGTTATTTTTTTGTGATTTGCATGTGGATGTTTAGTCGTGACATCACTATTTGCTGAAAAGACTGTCTTTGCTTGATTGTACTGCTTTCACTTTTATTATTATTATTACCATCATCATCATGAAAAACCAGCTGACTATATCGCATGGGTCTATTTCTGGACTCTCTGTTCTGTTCCAGATCTATTTGTCTGTTCTTTCATCAGTTCCATTGTGTCCTGATTACTGTAACTTTACAGTCATTCTTGAAGCCTGAGTGAGCATGGCAGCACCCTGGCTTTGTCCTTCCCATTCAACACTGCATGTGCGTACTTCTTGAGAATCTGCTACTCATGTTTGTTTTTCCCTTTATTTTGTTTCTTACTAAACCTTATAATTTTTTATTGAATGAGAGAAGTTCTAGGTGACTGTTTTGTTCCTCTAACAAAATTCTGTTTTGGCTTCCTGCAGGTAGTTATTATAGAAGAAGATCACTTGAGTTCAGTCTGTTATTGAGCGAATCTAAAGATGGGTTCCATTTTTGAGACTAGATCTACATTTGGTTTTTACTTTTTTCTATAGTGAAGTCTTTCATGGGTACAAAAAATTTATAAGTAGAGGTCTTGTCAGACTTACCCTCCTTGTCCAATCCTGGAATTTAATATTTTTTGTGTTTCCCAAGAGACTGGTGAATTATTTCTCAGTGTCTCTCCCTCTTAGACACTGCTTTCTGATAGTCTTTTAAGTCTTATTATCTATTTTTAACTAACCATAAATACCTTAGAGGGAAAAGCGTCATGGGATATTGGACTCAACTCAATACATTCCCTTCCTTTTCTGAATTTTGGCCCCCTTGTGCTAACTGTATTGGTAAAACTCAAATTGTGTGTGTATGTGTGTGTTTTCTCCACTTTTGTGGTAGTTTTCAAAGGGAAAGTTGGTCTGATATGTTATTGCTTCAGATTTAGAAGCAGGTGTTACACAATTTTAAACAGTATTTTCGTTGCCAGAGGTTACAAGTCAGATGTGAAATTTACTATATTTTAAGATCACCTAATTACCTTGTGAGTAACATAATTAATTGTACTGAATTTTTAAGCATGTTAAAGACCTGACACTATTAGGCTAAAAGTACACAGTTTAAATAAAAGTCAAAAGACTTTCACTTCTGGAAAGTAGAAAAGTCACAAGAAAGCATTACATATCCCCCCCAACAATGAAAGCAAATGGGATAGTCTACAAAACCATAATGTTTTGAACCTAGCAGAGAGTTGAGTTTCCAAGGTTGTTTAAATAACTAAAAGCCAAATGGTGACAAGCTGTTTCAAGAAAAGATGATACTCAAAATAATTTAAAACTCTTGGCATAGAAAAAAGAAATGTCATATAAGTGTATAAAAAATATCAAGCTATAATTTTAACACATCTTTAAAGACTGACTGTGGACAGGCATGAGAGCTCAGGAACCCTGGATGTCTTGGATATAAAGGGAATCTTGGGGAGCATCCAATAACTCTTTCCTTTGCATCTTCCTGAACATGTATAAGAAAGATGTGGACAAAGGAGAAGTGAAAGAAAACTCTTCTGTGGTACAGACCTGTTGGGACCCAAGTTTGGCCAGGAAAAACTAACAGAAATGTCCACTAGCTGTTTCTTGCACTCAGTAAGGGGGCCATTGCCTCTCTAACACTTTAGTTTCAGGTATATCAGAACTAGGGTAGTTTTCTGGTTTGTTTTGTTTTTCAAGATCCATCTATTCATTGGGAATGCACAGAGATGTCATTGCTTTTTGTACATCAACCTCGTAACCTGTGATCTTGACAAACTCATGTTAATTCTTTGATTTGGGTTTTTTTTTTTTTTAGATTATTTGGCATTTTCTACATAGACAGATATGTCCTCTGTGAAACAAG
>CAUYQG010217893.1:0-21366 GCA_963574415.1 Tarsius wallacei
AACTTGGCAACATTGCAGCTGAGAGTATTACTATTGCTGGGAGTTTAGGTCATGAAGAGAGTGAAAGACATGTTGATACTGGACTGAATTGAAAAAAAATGTGGAACATATACACAATGGGGTACATTACACAGCCACGAACAAGGACAAACAAGTGGGCATCATACAGGTAAAGTTTGGGCCTCCCTTTGTCCCCACTTTTCCTGGTTTGAGATCAGGTACCCTTATTGATGCTGTGCTCCTGCCACAATCCCTGCAGTGTCCCACTACTGCCAATTCCTTTCTTGTAGAATTATGGTAAATGTTCAGGATCTGCTTATGAGTGAGAACATGTGGTACTCTGTTCTTTGTTTCTGTGATAGATCACTGAGTATGATAGACTCTAAATTCATCCAAGTTGCTGTGAAGTTCATATGTTTGTCCTTGTTCGTGGCTGTGTAATGTACCCCATTGTGTATATGTTCCACATTTTTTTTCAATTCAGTCCAGTTTCAATGGGCAGCATGGTTGGTTCCATGTGCTATTTTCAATCAATCAAAGAACTTAATTTTTTTTTTATTTCCAAGCATTTTTTTCCTGTACTCTAATATATTTTAATCAAAAGCTTTAACATTTAGAAAGATTGCACTGATATAGCTATCAGAGGCTATTTTGGAGTTCTTAATCAGACTATTCACTAGATCATTCTTTCTCTTTGCATTTCTTCAGTAACAATCATGTTCTGTAGATAATGTAGATGTCTCTGACTATATAGGGAAATACAGCACACACTCAATTATTTCTATATATCATCTTACTACACATATATTAATGAAGAACCTACACTGAGCAAGGGGAATGGGGCATGCATTGCAGAAATCTCTTATCAATGAGTTTATCTTTCTCCACTCACATGATCAGCAAGTAAATACCTGTGTGGATCACTTGAAAGGCAAAAGCAGCCAGCCTGCACTTGCTATACATGTCACACTTAGAGCATGAATAAATGGAATATATTGAGAGTCTTTCTCCAGAGAACTCTAAAAACCATTTACGTTGACTTAAACAGAAATAACCGTAATCACTACAAATATTGTATTTAGAATATGAGATCATAGGTGTTGTGGATTTCTTTTTTGTATTAGCTTCATTTTAGACTTCATTTAATGTTCCTCCCTTTTTTACATGCTTTTTCCCCATATCACCAATTTCTGATGTGTACTGTTGCATTTTCCTATATTTCTGTAGATTGTAATTTTCCCTTCCTTTTTGGAACAAGAAGGCATGTTAATAACTAGGTCTTTAATACATAAGTAGGTGAATTTGAGTTCCAAAGGTATACTATTGCATGCTAAGGGCAGAAGAATAGATGGATAGCAAGTGTAACACAAATCCAACAAATCTTTGATATATCTTATTCAAGTGATTATTGTCCTTGTAGGGTCTATTTGTCTCTTCATAAAATATATTCTCAATTAAAAGTCCTGAGTACGCATTAGAAAGAGATGTTAACACATTCACGTGGTCTGAAGCATGTGATATAGGTTGAGAACAAAAAAGTTTCTATATTGAAACTTGGCAACATTGCAGCTGAGAGTATTACTATTGCTGGGAGTTTAGGTCATGAAGAGAGTGAAAGACATGTTGATACTGGAGAATTAACAAGAAAGGGACCAATGCAGGGAACATACAGAAAAAATAAAATTAGATTCCCAAACTTCTGGCCAAGAAGATGCACAGATTATACCTACTATTTAAAAGACAGAATAAGTAAAGAAAAAAATAAGTTAACAGAAGACTAAAATCTTTATTTCTGTGTATTTAATTTAATGTGGAGATACAATGCAAACTTTAAAAGGAAAATTAATAATAATTGACAATATTATAAAGACTGTTGCAAGAAAATAGGGAAAAGAGAATGCAATCAAGAGAGAAAAACATGAGAAAAATGGCAAAACAGGTAAGATATCAGAGGACACTGGCAGTAAACAGAGGAACAAAGGCATGAGAACACAGTGAAGTCTTTCAGTTGACAAAGAGGTCAAGAATGAGAGCAATATATTTAAACCTAGACTTTGAGGGCATCAAAAACTTACATCAGCCACAATGTCTCTGGAGTATCACAAGAAGTAGTCAAGCTGAACAAAATACTATATCTCTGAAAGACATTTGCAAACAAAGAAGGAAGATGGAAATGGAGGGAACTACTATACTCTCACACTGAGTAACACCTATATGCCAAGTTTCATGCTAGATACTCTGCTTGTGTTCTCTCACTCTGGGCGGCAAATATTGTAATAATAAAAATATTTGCAAGCTGTGGAACAAAGACATGTACAAAATGGATAAATAAAACAAAGATATTCGCAAAGTAGAAAACATCAAGAAAGATACCAATCAAGGAGATATTTAATCATTTTAAAGACATTTCAGACTAGCAAGTTTGAGGGTCTACCAAACAATTTGCCTGAACTCTTTGAGGTCATTAAAGATAAAAATAGACAAGGGAATGGTTCTAGATTAAAGGAGACTAAAGAAACATGACAGCTAATAGTATCAGAGTGCTATAATGAAAGTTAAACAAAAATAATATTTTCAAGATTGTGGGATAATAGCGGTATTTTTCAACTTGTAAAGACTTGTAATTTGTATGATTTTTATTTCTAAATAAATATTTACTATCATCCTTTTTGTTTGTAATGTAATATCATTTATATTATATGTTATATTATAATATAAATAATGCATGTAATTACTTTTTTATGGGCCCCTGAAAATGTATGAACTTCAACCCTACAAAACCCTAAATCTGCTTCTAGAAAATAGGGAAAATTTATACTTAGAAATGAAAGTGAAACAAGATAATTTTTTTATAGATTAGGCATGTGCTATAGTTAGAAAAAAAGTGTGAGTTCTCATCTAAAATATGCAATCATTTCCTGGCTGAAGGAATTCCAGACCACTTTGGATGGATATATTTAAATCTAATCTTTAAAATCAATGCTCAAGATTTAAATGCAAAATTAATGCATATAATGAATTTGTACACACAATAAAGACCTACCTATATTATTATGATAAGAAAGTGGTTTTACAGAAGACTGGCATTTCCACTGAAGCAGAATGAATCTGTAGAACTCTATTGGAATATTTTAACTGTGAATGTGAGGAACTAATTTAGGATATGCAGAAGTTAAAAATGAATAACTTTAAAGCTGGATTACCCTAGATATTTGCATTTAATTTTTTAAGCTCCTTTTTCATACTGTTCTTCTGTTATTAGACGATTCTGTGATGTCAATGTGCACATCTACACAAACAGGCCTCAAGGCTTTAGGTTTAGAACCTAATGTTTAAAAAACTTAAAAGTTCCTCTCAATGGTTATGACTGTTAGTTTCTCTCTTTTACACATGAACTTAAACAGACTTGGCTTCTACATGTCAGTTACTTCTTTAATATCATCACAAATGGACATTAACCATTTTGGTTTTAATATTGCTCAATAATTTTTTTGTCTCTCTGGATTCTCAAGCTGTATCTTAATGCTATTGTGCTCAAAACTTGACATTATTTATTACTCATTACCAGAACCACATATTTTAGAATCCATAAATGTGGGTATATAGATTTTATTCAATTGTATATTTGTATGAGGTCTGTGTTCCATCCAAGTAGGTAAATATTTTGAGCTGCAGTTGTCACTTCAGTGCTTCAGAATGACATGTAAGCCCTCAAAAAAAATTCTTACAAGATAGTGTGTGTTAATCACCTACAGGAATGTTCAAAAGATTTGGATACAATTTCTTAGTAACAGTTACCATCATCTTAAATACATGGCACTAAACTTGAAAATCATTAGCTACTGCATGCATGCTGTCTTATTTAAAGAATATCTTGTCCCTGGCTTTTCTCCAGAGTAAATAAGATACCAACAGGGTATTAGTTATACTCATCTAAGAAATGAGCCAACAGATTCACCAACAAACTGTGACTTTGAAGCAAGAGATGAGTCTTTAGAGAAAAAAAAAAGCGTTAAAAGCCCGTCAAATATCCATTAACTACTCATTCCTCTGGGAAAGGTGCCTTCTTAGCATCCATTCCCTGATGTTGATTAGAAGCATGGGATCCGAAGGCAGCCCCAAAATTATATTCTGAAAAGATACACAGCCTCTGGCTGAATTCTGCTGTCAGAAATTCTTTTATAGCAGGGCCAGAAAGATTCTGTATCTTATTTCTACAGCCAACACACTGTTAATTTCTAATCTGGTACAAATATCTGATTCATCAATGAACATATTTTGTAGATAAAAGCTCCAGAAAACAATTAAAATGCAAACTACTTTGTTTTGGAAACTGTTGATACTGTCTCAAAGACTTGCATCTGGCACCCTAAACATTTTAGTTTTCATCAAACTCTGCATGTCCCAGTTTTTGGCCATCTCGGTTCATGATTATTCCCAATTTTTTTGGAAATAACCAAAGGACTAATTAGGTCATTTGTAGCTTGTCTTCAGTGCCAGGTCCAGGATCCCAGCTGGAAGTGAAGGCACTTAGGAGAGCAATCACCATGTCTAACGCTGCAGCTTGGCTTTGGAGATGATTGACATTTCAAGAGCTGAACAAGCTTAACATTGAATGAAATGCATTGAGGCAGAGCTGACACTGGAAAATGAACATATTTGTTTTACAAATATTTTCCACACACTTGCTATGTGGCAGCCATCGTGCTAGGTGCTGGAGACACAGATAAAATAAAATAAAATATAACCTCTGCTGGAAAAAACCATAGCCTATGAATTCAGGCAAGTATGTGATTTACAGTAGGGTATGATGAATGCCACAAAAAAAGGAGGAGTTGCCAGAATACAAAACAGGAGCATAAAATGAGTTATAAAGAAAAAAGGAGAAAGGTTTTGAGGAAGAAGAAATACCACTGGAAAGGATGACTAGAAGAAGATAGCACATATAAAGGAGCATGACAGTGCAAAACAGGGCACCTTCTAGGAAATCAAAATATTTAAAATATGGAGTACAAGCTCATGACCTTGTCCCTTAATACTCTGTATCATTTATCTGCTTCCCACTATTCATCGTTCTTTAGCTGTTCATTATTCTTCAGTTGCTCAGGCCTTTGTTCCCGTCCTCCAACACACAAAGCTCTTTCTTGGCTCAGTCTTTGCCCATTTGCTTCTACCACAGTTGGATCAATCTCATCCTTTATGTCAGCTTACAGCTCCTCAAAGACCTACTTAAGTGATCACATTTCTCTTACATCATTCACCATCAGGACAACCTATAGGATTTCAGACTTAATAGGTGTAACTGTTTCTAATCACTCACTTTTGCATTTAAAGTAGTGCCTCCTTATCCACAGAAGGATACTAAGACCCAAGTGGATGCTTGAAACCCGAGATAGTACCAAACCCTAAATATACTATCTTCCCTATACATACAAGGGGGATTCTGAAAATCCAGAATTTATTTACAAAAAAAATGTATATTTATTCTTACATATTTAAACTTCAGTCACTCTCAAATTACTCTCCGTGTGATGCAATACACCTAATGGAACACTTTTTCCTCTGCTTAAGATGGTTTTTGAGCTCATCAATTCTGATGCCTTTTAGTGCTCTGTTGCTGCTTTGTTTCACCTCTTCCACATCAGCAAAACATTTGCCTTGGCGGAAACGTCTTTTATCCATGGAAACATATTGCTTGGGGTGAGATTCGGTGAATAGGGAGGGTGGGGCACCGGGGCAAAAAGGAGGAATTACTAGAATACAAAGCAGGAGCATAAAATGAGTTATAAAGAAAAAAAGGAGAAAGGTTTTGAGGAAGAAGAAATATCACTGGAGGGGATGACTAGAAGAAAAATAAAGGAGCATGCCAATGCAAAACATGGCACCTTCTAGGAAAAACTGCTGACCACAGTGCAGTGTGGGCAGGTGTGTTGTCATAGTTGAAGAAGCGGTCACCTGTTTGCCACAACTTGGAATGTTTCTTCTGCAAATCATGAAGCAACCTTCTCAAAACTTCGAGATAAAAATGTTGGTCAACTGTTTGATCCAAAGGAACAAATTATGAGTGTACTATAGGGTACCCACCCTCCAAAAGATAATTCTGGGGTTTTGGAGGGTCCTCCTCGTACATACCTATGATAAAGTTTAATTTATAAAGTAGGTACAGTAAGAGATAACAATAATAACTAATAATAAAATAGAATAACTAAGCAACGTATTGTAATAAAAGTTATGTCCCCCCCTTCTCTTTCTCTCTCTCTGTTTGTAGTATTCTCAGACCACAGGTGATTGCTGGTAACTGAAACAGTGAAAAGTGAAGCCACAGATAAATAGATACTATTGTACTTTATTTACAACTATTTATATCTCCATATCATGATATAAATTTTCACTGTCTGAATGTTATCTCATTGGTGCCTATATCAGTGTCTGCCATATAGTAAGTTTCAATAAATATATGTGTAACATGAATATGACTTTCCCAGATGCAGTGCCACAACAAATAAAAGGGATATTAAAAATCTGGGAAATTAGTCTAGAAACAATCCACATTGTTAAATATCTGTACTAGGGATTAAATATACTGACATAAGTAAGATACTTCTATAAAAGCACATTCTTCACATGGGCTCTTTATCTGGCCTTATAAAGCTTATAATGCTGCTTTTACATTTGTGACCAAATGTTCCCTTTCTTGGGCATTAAAAGAATATTTTGAAAATAAATCTAATTTACCTTTATATGATAGGGACATATTAGGAAGGGAAAATTTGCACTTTCTCAAAATCTTATTCACTTAACAATATTTAACATTAACTTCCTTCTTTATGCAGATTTTGTGATTTTATTTGAAAATTCGCAAAAACAAAACGTATGTTGAAAAATCCTGTCACTATCTCTGATAACATCACCATCTTCTCATTTCTACACAATGAGGTTATATTTACCTGGCACTGGAAAAATATTAAATTAACAAGAAAGACACAAAAGTGAATATGCTGCCTTTCAGTAGTGCACCTCAAAAATTTTTTCCATACCTCTAACTTAGTGATATATAGATAAATTTAAAAACAGACAATGATTCCAGATGAAAGCAATGTAATGTTTTATGAAGTCTATTTTACATGACTTTTCAGTTGTATAGTTTATTTAATACTGTATGCATTTTATTATTCACTGTAATAAAACCAGATGCATTTCCTGAAATTTTACCAAGTTTGGAATATGAGGGGAAACTCAAAGAAAACAAGAATTATCTTTTTGAGAGTGGGCCCCTAGTAGTGCAGGCTTCTTCCGATAGATGAGTGTTCTAGGACTCCATTGGCTTGAATTTTGTCTCTCTTTGCTGAGCATCTCTGAAATCCAACATATTAAAACTAATAAATATGTCCCTTAAAGCCATTCTTATTCAAATAAATTTCTTTTGCATTGCAGATAGATCTAAAGTTCTTTGTATGAGCATCTTGTATCAGTTTGTGCCTGATGAAGCTGCATAGAACTATATATTTGGAAATCTCATTATTTCTTCAATCCAAAAGTTTTTAAATTATTCAAAAGCAACAAAAAATTTAAAAAACAATTTAAATAAATACTAAGAAAAAGTGATGTAGCAAGTCACTAACAAAACAGTCAAATTTGACACTGCCAAATTAATAAATCAAAATAAAATTGAAAACATGCTTAAGTAGATAATATTGTTAGTAGCTTTTAGTTCATAGAAGTTTTTTACCAACAAGAGATACTCATTACCTTATTTTTTATGCTCATAGGACCCATACAAATGAAATCTTCATTCCTGAAACTAAAAAGAAAGACAATAAGGCATTAAAATATACACCTGTGCACTTTTGATGCTCTATGATCTTTTCAGAATATACTAATCCTAAAAGGTAATTAATTTTTATTTATTTCACTTATTTATGCATCATTGATCTCACTTGTCAAAACCAAGTTCATTAACAGACATCATCACAGAATGGCTGAGAACTTCCTAAGAAATCTAACCTGAAGTTTATTCTCTAGTTCATGCACATGTATATACAGGAAAGACTGTACCTAAGGTCTAAATACTTTATGCCAGGGACCAAATTTCAAGAGGTAGTTTTTCTTAGAGACAAGAAAATGATCTATTAAAACAGTACATCAACTATATTAATCCTTCTTCACAGAGAGTCCAAAGTTTATATTCTCTGTTTAAATATCTACAGGAACAATGACCTCAATTGAACTTTATAATCCATTTTCATATTACAGTTATTTCCTGGTAAAATATAAACTTTCAATTTTGCCTAATGAAAAACAACCTCCTAACAATTTTTCAGAAAATAATTTGCCAAAAAATTAAGCAGAAGTGATTTTCGTTGGATAATTATTTTTCTATGCCTTTCACCATTTCAGTTTTGGTTATTTCATTGATTATTAAATTTAAAAGACAATAAGAAAATCAATCGATAATATGGTTTATTTGGGGAGGGGGAATCTCATAAACCTTCTAAAGCCTGTATTATGAGTTAATGCTGCCACCACAATAAAATGTTGCAATGGACTCAGTATCTAAAACTGTTGGAATTGGAATCTAAGGAGACGGAGCCAACAACTGACCAACGTCTTCTCTGTGAAGTCTAAGCTCCAGTCTTCTCCCTGAAGAAGAGGAGGCAGAGCAGAGTGATGGAGGCGCTTCATTTGTCATACCCTGGGATGACTTTCTCAGTCTTCTGGCCAACAGAGTGCAACCCAACCCCTAGAAGAGCAATTGATGGGTTTGGATAGCATCTTCTATTGAGTATTCATGCACATAGTTTACTTCTATTTAGAAGGACTAATAAAACATAGCTTTCATTAACTGATGAAAGTGACTCTTCTTTCATTATTGAAAAAGACTACTGGTTGAGTACAAAAGGGGTTTCTTAATTTTGAAAGCAAAGGGAGCATTTAATGCTACTATTTATGTATTGCTTAATATAGATGTATTCTCAACAAAGCACATGATCATTAATACTTTGTGACCTACCTCAGGTGGCACTAATCAGAATTTTGATAACTGAAATCCAGTGAACTTGTAATTTTATCAAGGAAATAAAGTTTGAAATCCATTGTTCTAAGGTCTTGATGAACAGTAAGTTATCTGCCCATACACATATATTTCCCATTAGATACAGAGGGAAGTACAATTTTACTTCCCTAGTTAAGCTCTGAGAACATTCTAAAATGTGTATAATCAAAGAAAGACTCTAGCAAGCTAAGCCATGACAGAGTCAAATGTAATAATAATTTGAATAACAACATTACATACAGAGTTTTATGAAAGTTTTCCCAAAATAATAAGATTTAATTGCATTTTCTTTAAAGTTACTAGAAATGTGAAGGTCAATGTCTGCCCCAGCTACTAATGTCTATCAGTTGAAGTGCTTTTTAATTTTTTATTTTGCACAGATAAATGTGATCTCACTCTTTTGTCCATATTATTTCACTATCCACCATCAACACAATAATTCTAAATGAATAACCTTACAATATTATTTTAAATACAGTAACATTACAAAAATTAGATATGTTTTGAGTGTGTATAGAAATAACTGTTAATGGAAAATTAGGGTAGCACAAAACACATAGCAAATGAAAAATACTGGACTTAAATTTGATTAAACACATTTCTGATTTATTTTAATTTAGACAAATATGGTAGAATTAAAAATTAAACAGAAGACTTTATGTTTAAGTGAATTGTCAGTAGGGGTTAGAGGTACCTGACATGTCTAACCTCCCCTTTCTCAAACAGACTAAAAATACTGAGGGTACCAAAAATATGTATACACAATTTAAGAGATGATATCTATGTATTACTTTATAAAGTTGAATTGATTTCAGTAGCAATGTATAGTATGGTGTTCACACAAAAGATGGCATTAATCAAATGAATGCTAGCATCACCATGCAATGGGCAGGACGTCACACGATGGAATATTTCACAGCCATAAAGAAGGACAAAATTATGAACTTCGCAGCAACTTGGATGGATGCAGAATTGATAATACTCAGTGATCTATCACAGAAACAAAGAACTGAGTACCATATGTTCTCACTCATTAGCGGACCCTGAACAATGATCATAATATTATAAAAAAGGAATTGACATTAGTGGGAAACTGCTGGGGGTGGGGGGAGAACACACTTCATCAGTAAGAGTACCTGATCTCAAATCAGAAGAAGTGGAGATAAAAGTGAGTCCCAAACTTTACCAGTACAATGACCATTTGTATACCAAACACTGAATTGTACCCCACATCTTTAAAATACAAATTTTAAAAAATGTATTAATAGAAAATGACAGAAGCATGGTTTTATTTGAGGAGTGCAAGACCATTTTGAAGTAGTATTTGAAATATGAGAACATTGTGGAAGTACAACAATAATGGAGGTGAGTATGCAACAGAACCTACAACACATTTAACAATTGCACTCATTCGTAATAAGTTTGAGATGCATAGTACAGCATGTGACGTGCACAAGGGAAGATCTGAGAGACCTCACACAACAACAAGTCCTGCAGTAGTTTGTCATAATCAGAAGTGTCTGGATGCTGATGGTAACCACTTTGACATTTTGAACACCTCTTGTAATTGTAGAAGTCAAATGTGACTTGTTATCTTTTTTTACCAGTATAGTGAGTATTTCAATTTTAATACAGTTTATTTTTCCTTTCTTAGAATGTGTACACATTTTTGGCACCCTCTATAATTGAAACTGAATACCTGGAAGTCACAATAGGCTCCTAAACCTAGGATGACTTGGGCACTTCATTTAAAGACAGCAAATGGTAATATAAACATGGATTATCTTCAGCTTTTCAATTTAGACTATATGAAAGATAAAGAAATGAAAAAGACAAATTATATAGGAAGAGAGCAAGAAATTGCATTCAGAAATAAACTCTACCTCAAAGTAAAATAGATAACCAAAAAGAGTTCAAAGTAATAGCTCTGATAAATTCTGACAAATCAGATAACACTGTGCATTTTATATTTGTATAATACTGCTTTGTTACAATGATTTAATAATGCTGCACTTGATCTTTAAGTGAATTGTCATCTTATTATATTCGCCATTATTCTTTGCTTGTTTTTATTTTTGTTTGTACAACTGGGGAAAATGATTGAGCGAAATTAAGTCATTCCGAAATTTGGCAAAAGAACTAATAGAACAGTCTTTACTCTTGGAATTTTTATTATCCTTAAAAGAAGTCAAACTTTGGAAATTGTCTAATTTAATTAAAGTATTAAAAACCAATACTTTGTTTCTGAATTATAAAATCATGGGTGTGACAAAGAATCACTGTGATGCATGGACTCCCACAAATTCACGCACTCAAGCAATTTTTGAGAAGTTCTAAATCACAGCAGAAAATGTATAACATAAGAATTATGCTGATAAAGGCTACAACTGATGGAAATTTTCATTAAGGACACTGAGAAGTCAATTTTATCATCTCAATCTAGGCTTGAGGGATATATAGCAGTGCCATCAAAATTTACTTGTTAAAACAAAGCAAATCAGGTGAGCCATTGGTTCCAAATTTTCATAACTTTCATAACTTCACCCTCCTTCTAAAAGGCTTTCTCTATCTAAAATCTGTACAGCATTGGATTATATTCCTAACAAACATAATCATCATCAGCACCAAGGCCAGCTCCACTTAACTTGCTTTCCATATGCTGCTTCTCTCACTCCTCCAAGTTTCTCATTTAGTAAGTAGTCCGAAAGCCACCCAAGCTTGTGCTTGTGCTGATGCCGTTCTGTCCTCAGACAAAGGTGTTATCTGTCTCTTTTATCTTTATTCCGCCCCTCAAATTAAAAAGGACTTCAGAAACACAACTCTCTTAGCATTCCACAGCTATACACCTGCTTCTAGAAAATCTAGGTCAAAGCTACCATGCAGTACCAGGAACCCCAACTCCTGTTGTTGAAGTTGTCTTTTTATACCACACTTCATAAGTTCCTAGGTGGAATTTTCCCTGATAGCTCAAAATCCTGCCATCCAGCTCCATTCTTGTAGTCCAAATTATTTACCAAATAAATCTAAATGTGTCATTCTCCTATTAAGCATTTCAACTTCCATGTAAAATGGAAGGTATGCATAAACTAAAGGTCAGGGAATGGGGAGAGAATGGTGCTACCTATCTCTATAAGCTATGCTTAACATTGAGCTACCTAAGTATAAAAGAACTTAGTTGCAACAGTGTACAGATAATAGAGAACAGATGATTTACATCAGTTTGACAGAGTCCAAGTTGTTACATATAAAGTTTCATCATCTCTTATGAAATAAAATATTTACCTTTCACAAAAATTCACCTAAAATTTTCATTTTCATGGCACATTATCTCGATTTTGATCAATCTCTCCAACAACAGCATCAATAAGAAGAACAAGCTCTCAGGATCTCTTTATAATCTGTTATTTTCATCCATGGTATTAATATTCCATAGACATTTCATAATTCCATGGAACAATCCACTTTATTCAAGATTCTGTGCCAAGGCACTGGGAATATATCTGGAGTAGAATGGACATTTGTAGTAAATATTTGTTGAATATACAAATAAATAAAGTGAAAGGTCAGTTTGGGCTGCCATAACAAAATAATGCACACTGGGTGGCTTAAGCAACGTAATTTTGTTTTCCCATAGTTCTGAAGCCTGGAAGACCAAAATCAAGGTGTTGTCAGGATTGGGTTCTCTGGAAGCATTTCTCCCTTATTTGCAGATGACCTGCTTCTCACTCTGACCTCATATGGTCTTTTCTCTGTGCACAAACACCCTGACTGTCTCTCTCTGTGTACAGACATCCTCTTCTCAAAAGAACACTAGTCAGATTGAGATAGGACCATCCCTAAGGACTTCATGTTAACTCAGTCATCACTTTCATGGCCCTATTGTCAAATAGAAGGGGGGATTCACCCAAAATACCCAGAATTATCTTTTGGAGGGCAGAACCCTTTGTAGTATCTTGGAATTTGTTCCTCCGTATCAAGCAGTCAACCAAAATTTTATTTGGAAGTTTTGAGAAAGTGGTGTCATGATTTGCAGAAGAAACATCCAGAGTTATGGCAAACAGGTAACTGGTTCTTCTCTCATGACAAAACACCTGCTTACACCACTCTAGCGTTCAGCAGTTTTTGACCAAAAAGGGCATGGCCTCCGGTCCCTACCCTCCCCATCTACCCAATCTTTCCCCAAGTGACTTTTTTGTTGTTGTTTCTCCAGATGAAAAAAAGTTCTCAAAGGGAAACGTTTTGTTAATGTGGAAGAGGTAAGACAAGAAAACAGCAGAAGCACTAAAAGGCATAACAATTGATGAGTTCAAAAACTGTTTTGAGCAGTGGAAAAAAGCATCTTGATAGGTTTACTGCATTAAATAGAGAGTACTTTAAAGGTGACTGACATTTAAATATGTAAGAATAAACATACATAATTTTATAAATAAATTCCTGGTTTTTGGGAGTCCCCCTTCATATAGCTACATTCTATAGCATGAGGGAATAGGACTTCAACCTATGAATTTAAGGGGAATGCAATTCAGTCTATCATGAACTACGAACATTTACATCATCCAGTCAAAACTCAAGATTACAATAAAACAGGCATATGCCAACTATATGAGAGAATTTCATTATTATTTGTTTAGTCAATAAGTATGCATATCCTATAAGAAATCTAAAATGAGCCTGGAGTGATGGTCCAGCCTGTAATCCCAGCACTTTTAGAGACCTAGGTGAGAGAATTGCCTGAGCCCGGGGGTTTGAGACCAGTCTGGGCAACTTAGTGAGACCTCATCTCTACAATAAATCACAAAAAACAGCCATACGTGGGGGCGTGCATCTGTAGTTCCAGCTATTTGGAATGCTGAGGCAGAAGGATCGCCTAAGCCCCTCAGGTCAAGGCTGTGGTGGCCGTGAGCATGCCCATGCTACACTCTAGCCTGGGTGACAAGAGTGAGACTCCAACTCAAAAAAAGAAAACTAAAATAGCTTATTAACAGAGAAGAAACTCAGCAAAAATAATACATTTTAAGAGGAAGAAAATCAATAAACTAGTTTAATCGCCAATGTTTCTACAAATAAACTAGTTAACAGGTAACAGCTGTCTCAAAAAATACCTTTACAAATATATTAGGTAAGTAATCCTGAGAGACAATCGAAGAATGAAGAGTACAAGAGAAAAGGGGAAAAATGAAAACAGAACTCTAGAGTATCTAAACCCAAGGGCAATGTTTGTAGTTTAAAGCTCAATTAAATACATGAGTTTTGTTTTTAAAAATCATAAAATCATTGCAGCACATAGAAGCAGAATTCTGTAGTGGATTACACTAGAAGCCAGAGGCAAAGCAGACCTGTTCCCAAATGCCTGTCCCGCCACTCCCTGGTTGTGATTTGTATGCCTTATTTAATCTTTCTAACCGTTTCTTCTTCAGCAAAACAAGTATTAATTCGAGATTAAAAATAAGTTAAATAAAGAGCTTTGCACAGTGCCTAGAGAACACTCAATATTCAATAAATAACAGGGAGAAAGGAGGATACAAATTCAACAGTCTTAAATATTCAATTTACTCACATTATTATATAGTTATGGATATATGGTTCATTTGACACATTTAACTTCTGGGTAAGAATGAGAGATATAAGAATACAAGATCAAATTATCTTTTTTTCTTCATCATTAGCAAACTTTTTGCAATTTTTATTTACTGAATACTTACTCTGTGTGACAATATGCTAGACATCGTGCAAGCATAATCTTATTTAATGCCCCCTTTAAATGCACACACAGGACAAAATTATGGACTTTGCAGCAACTGGGATAGATTTGGAGTCTATTATGCTCAGTGGTCACAAATAACTGAATACCACATGTTCTCACTCATAAGTGGAACCTGAACATTTATCATAACACTACAAGAAAGGGATTGGTAGTAGTGGGACACTGCCAGAGGAGGTGGGGAGGCACATAATATCACCAAGGGTAACTGATCCTAAACCTGGTGAAGTGGGGACCATCAGGAGGCCCAAACTTCACCTGTATGTAGACCACTTATGTACCTAATCCTGACTTGTACCCCACATCTTTAAAATGAGACACACACACACACACACACATGCACACACATACCCTACTACCATTATGCACATTTTACAAATGAAACAAAGCAATTTTTCCCAATGTCATACACTAACCTATGCCTTAGTTATTTACAATTCCAAAAATGGAATTTTGGTCCAGCATGCTTTTTGTCAATTGCGAACAATATCTACATTTAATCCAAAGGAGCCAATGGAAAAAGTATGTTAATTAAATTGTTTAAAATATGCAGGGTTAAACTATATTGAAATTACCTACCTATGCGAAATCTCAACCAAAAAACTTTTGCATCCCATTTTATAAAGAAAACACAACTGCCAAGTAAGCAAGTTAACCTTGGACATATAAGGAAAAGGGAGCAAATTTATATCTTGATAAATGTTAACCATAGGATGATCTTCCCTCAAGGGATTGTCTTTGCAATTCACATTGCAAAAAGATTAAGATTTTCCTCTCAAAACTCCTTAAAAAGCATATCCACAGTATACTATAATATATCTGAAAACAGGTTATGTGCTGTAATATAATGTAATATCGCCTTGATAAAGAGACTTACTTGAAGGTAATCCATACCCTTTCTCCTCACCCTCCTTGGTCACTGATGTAGACAGACCTCATGTCTGAAGCAACATGAGTAATCTTGCCATCAAGACAGTAGAGCTAAGAGTCTCTCAGAGGTGTCTAATTTAACAACTGTGGAAGCACATTAGGGTTTTTTACTATAATTCTTAAATTAATTGTCCATATTGCTTAAGCCATACTTAATTGAAGTTTCTCTTACTGAAAAATAAAAACCTCTGCAAATAATTCAAGTTGCTTCACTATGCAAAAATCTTGAATAATCAAATGTGAATTAACTGTGATCATTCCTTATGTTAATTTGGTTTTTTTTTTCTCTAGTACACAAACAGGCTTAGTATATTTTTTTTCCTGGGGAAAAATAAAGAATAATTTTAGATTAGAGAATGTGAAAAGTTGTTCTTATCCAAAAACTGTTTTTATGTATGACAAAATTAACAAAAAGGCCCTTGGCAAAAAACAAAAATTTCCAGCAAAAATAATTTCACAGATGAAGTGAAGATTTCCCATGCAGCTCTGATTATGAGTATATTGCCTATAAAACAATTATAATTTTCCATATTCAGATCAATACTATGCCAAAAAATAACAATAAAGAATATCTCTTGCCATCATTGTAAATACTAACTGTGCTAAAATATAATTTATTTTTGTTTATACTGTTTTATCACTGGTGATATAAGAATTCACTGTATCTTTCTTCAAAAAATGTAACACAACATATTTTCAGTGCAGACCATGTATTCCAAATGTGAAGATTTGGTTGGCTTTCAACTATTAATAACTATATATAATACTATTGTTGATGCTTTTCCTGGTAGTTATCATTCCTGAAACACTTTCTGACGTTTTCAAGCTATGATCACAGAGTCACTCAACATTATAGACTCCTGTCATTTGTACCATCATTGAAATTGAGTTTAAGGGCAATAAAAGGAACAAGAGAAAACATTCAGAAGCCAAAAAGACTCTTCTCCCAAGAGGTTTATCTCACAAGATTCTCAAATAGAGCTGGGTCTTTACATGTGCATAAGCTCAGAAATGCAGCATCCACAACTAAATGAAATAGTTATTTTAAAAAAGAAACATAAGCAGTTAAAAATATGGCGTTGCAGATCAGAAATCCATAAGAATCTGAACACTTTATCACTGTTGGAGAGGATAGACTTTCTTCTTTCCTCTCAAATCCTTTGTAAACCATATTCATAGCATACTATAAAATCCCTGAAGACAGGTGATATGCTGTAATATACAGTGAAGGGTTGTGTTAGCCTGACTGCAATTGCCATTAAAATTTTTAGAATATATTTTATTGCATCTAAGTTTGACAACTCTTAATCAGAATTTTTAATTTTCCTATGATTCTACTTTTTCTTATTATATATATTTAAATATAATTTTCTTTATGTTAATGATGGCCATGCTAGATGGTAGTTTAGAAGAATTGAGTCTTGCTAATAACCAAGTGAGCTTGGAAACTCATCCTTTAGTTCTTAATTAAGCCTTGGCATGACTACAGATCTGGCTAACAACTTGACTACAGCACCATGAAGACTCTGAGTTAAGTCACTCAGTTAAGCTGCTCCAGTATAATGAACCTTCGGAAACTATATGAGATAATGAATATATTAAGCTGATAAGTTTTGAGGTAATTTGTTAGACAGCAACAGATACCTAATAAAAATACAAACTAAACAGGAACTATTTCCTTGGCCATAGCAGTTGAGGAGAAAGAAAAAAGAACGTGAAGACAGTCAGTAGAACTTATTTTGTAGCATCTGTAATTCATGGTTTATGGGTATCTTTAAAAAGTGCTTATTTCAACTTGCAAGTTAAATCGTTATCAATATATTCTTTGCCTTTTACTCAACAAAGTCCCAAGTTAACAAAGTCTAGCTATCTAACTAGTTGTCTGTCTATCTATCTATCTATCTATCTCTCTATCTATCTGTCATCTACCCATCCATCCATCCATCCATCTATTTTTTTTAATGTTCTATTTATCAACATCTAGTGTGGGCAAAGTGAATCTTATCTGAATATTAATAGGCAAGACTATTGGACCAAAAGAGGGTACATTTTTTTTTTGCATGACTGATTCTGTCTTAAGGAGTTTAATTTCTTTTGTAATGTGATGTTTATTCCATAATAATACTTATGGTATTATGTGGTGAAATCCTAACATACAACTCAGGGAAAAAAATGAAGAAGCAGTTGAAGGCAGAAAAAATCTAAGTTACCAATAAAAACACAACAAATATGATCTAATATATCTCTATTAAACAAGGTATAATGTGGGACTTTTGTCTAAAACAAGACATTTTTCTTTAAACTAATCAAATTTTATTAATACATTTTTCTATTTGAGCATTGTAAAATAATAATTTTAGATGTGTTATTATGAAAAGTACAGACAACCAAATACCAAAACCATTTTTTCTACAACTAGTGTATTAACTCAAAGTTATGTTTTGCTGCAAAGCAAACCAAATAAAACCAAATAGTGTAAAATAATAATAAAATGTACAAATTATTCTCATGATTCAGCAACTTAGGCTAGTTGTATCAGATTTTTCTTTTTTTGGAGGGGTGTTTATTTGTTTTTCTCCACATAGTACCTGCCTTCATTTTAGAATGCTTTATCAGGTGAAAAAACTAGAAATTGTCAGGGCATCCTTTATCAGACAGACTTTAAATGTGGCTAACTTCACACAATGATGGTCTTCTCACAAGACTTCTTATGTGTTGATGACTTCCAAGAGAAAGGGAACAGATGCTGTCAGTCCTCTTATAGACTAGACCCAAAGCTGATACAATTTCATTTTTACTGAATTCATTTGGTCAAATAAAACTACAAAGCCATGCCAGATTCAAGGAGAAGGGTAACAAAGTCTTTCTTTTGATGGGAGAAGCAGCATGTACATTCAGGGGACAAAAGAATTGATGGCAGCCATCTTTAAAGGATATTATTGAAGTCCACCTTCTGGCCACACCATGCATGATCCTATCATGCAAAATATATTCTTTGCATGTAGATACTAAGTACATTCCAAGACCTTGAAATCTTCACCCATTATGGCATCAGGTTCAGACCTGAAGTCCAGTACTTCATTATCAAAGTCAGATCCAGAAATATGTGAGTACAACTCCTCAGCATCAGAGATCTATGAGATTAAAAGACAAGTTGCTTTCCTTTCTTGTACCCAAGGTATAGCAGTAACACGTCTGTTATTTTCCAATTTCTGCCACAGCAAAGTAGCACAAACTAAATGTTATAATGCAACACAAATTTATTATCCCACAATTCTGGAGACCAGAAATTCAAAATCAGTTTCACTGGGACAAAATCAAGGTAATGGCAAGTTTGTTTTCTTCCTAGAGGTTTGAGAAGTAAATCTGTACCCTTGCCTTTTTCGGGTTTGAGAAGAAACATGCATTTATTGGCTAGTGGCCCTTTTCTTCATCTTCAAGTGTGATATGTTCAGATCTCTCTCTTTCTCTTCAAACTAATCCTCTGGGCTTTGACCTCCTTGTCTAACTTGGAGAGGTGAATCTTCTCTCTCTCTTTCTCTTTCTCTTTCTCTCCCTCTCTCCTCTCTCTAATTTACTTTTAAATAAACTATATTCTCCAACCTACAAACAAAAAACAAAAATCCTCTGTTTCTGCTATCACATTTCCTTCCCTCTCACTCTGAACTTTCTCTTACAAGAACCTCTTTGATTGCATTTAACCAATCAGATTTATCCAGGATAATCTTTGTTTTTCAAGATTTTTAACTTAATCTGTGAGATCTTTTTTTGCCATGTAAAGGTGCAAATTGTTCCATATGGACAATGTGCAATAGGATAACTCCCATTTAAAAAGGGAAAGACAAGTGACAAATAGCAGTCATTAGTCCATAGCAATTCTGAAATTCAGCAGAAAATATTTCACAAGTCTTTCCTGCTACAGAAACAAGGCACAATGTAAGTTCCTTGACTAGAATATATGTTCTCTCTGGAATGATTTCACATGCCTCTTGGGTCCTTGAGTCTTTTCTACAGACTCTTAGCTCTTCTCTTTGAGTGACTTATTCTTTCTTTTTCATAATAAATGGTTAGTGTTTTCAACTGAGTAGCTTTCTTTTTCTGCTTCCTGCCTATAGAAATTTGGAAGTGCAAAGACCACTTTTCCCTTTTTTGGTCGCAGTTTCTTTTACTTCACATTTATAGTGATTTTGTCAATAAAACTATCTTGAAAGCATCATGAGTTTTCTATGAGTCTTACTAGGTTTTATTTTCATTAGATGAAAACTGCACTCAAAAATCTTTTTAAAGACAGAACCTCTTATACTTAATTTTGCAAGACAGGGTGCTGTGGGAGTATGCTCTTAATATTCATGCCTATAAGATGGCTAGAAGTACTTTTGTCTAGATCAGAGGCTCTAATAGCCGATACTAACTTCAATTTTCCAGAAACCTTAACCCTCAGTCTGGAATTGCCCCTGAGTTCATGTCTGCCTCCTAGTAGTATGGGTATGGTCTTCCCTAAGGCCATTTTTATTTGAGAATCTCTTGCTCTTGTGAAATTGGTAATGTAACCCAAAAAATACTTGGTTAGGAGGGTTTCTTCTAAAATCTCTTTGGAAATGGAGTATTTCCTCTTTATTTCATATCTCTCTTGCAATATGGAATCATAGACAGCTATAAGAAGCAAAATTTAGTTTCAAAGATCTGCCTACAAATATACTTATTCAGATTCACAACTCTATTATTTTCATTTTTTAACTTCTGTGTGACTGGAAGAGACAGTCTACCTAATTGTTCCAACAATGCATAGCACAATCTCTCTGTGCGTCAGTGATTGCTTCCCTAACTCCCTTAACAGTCCCTTGGCTACCCTTCAGGCCTCTGTCTGGTCTCAAAGCCAATACCGCCTGTTTTAGGTATTTGTAATGGCAGTATCCCAGTTCTAAATACTAGTTGCTATTTCAGTTGTCTATTGTCATGTGAGAAACAAACCCAAAGTTAATTTCTTTTTTAAAAAGCACAATGTATTATTTCTCATGAGTCTGCAATCTGGGCTAGGCTCAGTCATGCAGCTATTCTCTTCCACAGGGTACCTCCTTGGCCTGGATCAAACATGGTAACATCTACTAGAAAGAAAGATACAGTTTATGGTTAGCCAGACATTTTTCTCTTTCCACCTGAACTCTTCCTACGGACAGCTTATACTTTTCATATAGTATGGTGGCTTTAGGATAGTCAGACTTCTCACAGGTGGTTGACCTCCAAGAGGGTAGAAACTTCAGCAGCCAATATTCTCAAAGGCTAGGCCCAAATTTTGACAGAGGCTCTTCCATCTCATTTGATTCCTCAAACAACTCACAAGAACAGCCTTGATTCAGAAAGAGAACTATATCTTCTTTTGAGAACTGTCTATTCATATCTTTTGCTCACTTGTAATGGGGCTGTTTGTTTATTTCTTTTCAGCACGGATGAGCAGCCAGCAGATACATGAAAAAATACTCAGCCTCACTAGTCATCAAAGAAATGCAAATTAAAACTACACTGAAGCCGGGCTCGGTGGCTCAGCCTGTAATCCTGCGCCTTGGGAGGCTGAGGTGAGTGGATTGCCTGAGCCCACGGGTTTGAGACCCACCGGGCAACTTGG
>CAUYQG010217897.1:0-29583 GCA_963574415.1 Tarsius wallacei
GAGTAGCCGGAACTACAGGCGTGCGCTACCACGCCCAGCTAATTTTTTTTTTTTGATTTATTGTAGAGATGAGGTTTTGCCTGCCCAGGCGGGTCTCGAACCCGCGGGCTCAGGCAATCCACTCACCTCAACCTCCCAAGGCGCGGGATTACAGGCTGAGCCACCGAGCCCGGCCAAGGTAAGCTTTTGCAGAGCATTACGTGCTCATCTTAGTGGCTATTTATCCTTATACTGTAGAGTGGTAAGCATGTTTTTTTGCAATGGGTGTTCAATAAATGTTTGATTTAGATGGTACTAGTTAGACACAAGAACATCATTTGCAGTTGCCCTTATTTATACATTACAATTTTAAAACATTGCTGTGAAATATGTCTGATATACGTATTGAGGTAGAACCGCCATTTCCCTGGCCGTGTGTTTCCATGGGGAGAGACTTCAGCTATCTTCTCTGTCGTGTAGAAGAGTTATTTAAAAAGCAAGTGACATTAGGGAAAACTGAGTGTGCTTGGTCCAGCCCTTCCTTAGATTTCTCCTTTAGATTTCCTTCACTTCTTAGAGTTTCATTTCTGAGATGTTGTGCTCTTGTCTGTTTTCCATGTAGTGAATGCAGTAGGGAAGGCTTGTGGGCTGGGGGGATAAACTTTTTCAGTGAGGGATACATTATGAAGTCCTTTTTGGCTGCAAATCCAAGCCAGGTTGGAGCGATATGTGGACCAAGGGAAGGAACCTTAGAAGGTACAAACTTGTAGATTTATGTGACTTGTCCACAGAGTTGTCAACCAAAAATAATTTTAAATGATCAGAATTCAGTTTAAATAAAGTGTATTTAAGTGCAGAGTTTGAGGACAGCTGTCCAGGAAGCACAAGTTTTACAGAATTGAAGTCAGTGCTCTTAAGTTTAGAAGTTTGGGGTCATTTATATAGATAAGATTTAGGAAGTTTAACAGAATTTTAACATCTTAAAATATAAGTCTTAACAAATAGTTACAGTAATCTGATTAGTCGAGACAGTTTTTTTGTTGTTGTTGGGTTTTTTTTTTGGTGGAGGGAAGGTATATTTAACATTTCACACTGAAGGTATAATAGTTACGAAGTCTTTGGTGCCATCTGGTCTGAGTAAGGTGCAAGACAAGAAAGGAGGTTGTTAATCCATAACAAAGATCAGAGATTGGAAGAAGAGGAGATCTGATCTCTGGTTTCTCCTTGTCATTTACACAACAAGAACAATGAGGAAGAGAGTTCATCTATCATCTAAGAAGCAGAAATTATAACTATATGTAACATGACTCAGGTCATAATCACACCTCTCTCGAGGCTTAAAGTGTTTTGGGGCTTCTAACAGCTTTTAAATTTTATTCTTTTCACAGAGTCATCATATAAACCCCGACCAAAGCTGAAGTTTCAGACATCCAGGTCTTGACGTCATTCTTAGAAAAGTTGTAGCCGGGCGTGATAGCGCGCGCCTGTAATTCCGGCTACTCGGAAGGCTGAGGCGGAAGGATCGCCGGAGCCCAGCAGGTCGAGGCTGCGGTGGCCGGGAGCGGCCGCTGCGCTCCAGTCTGGGCGACAGAGTGAGACTCCAGCTCAAAAAAATAAAAAAAAAGAAAGGTTGTAGTGTTATTAAACCATTGCCCTCCCCCACCCTTTTTGTGTTGCTAGATTCAATTTGGTTAAATTTTGTTTTGAATTATTACATTTGTGTTCATGAAGAATGTGGGTCTGTAGTTTTCTCTTGTATAATGTCTTTGGTTTTGGTATCAGGGTAATGCAGGCAATCCACTTACCTCAGCCTCCCAAAGGCGCGGGATTACAGGCTGAGCCACCGAGCCCGGCTTTTCGTAGGACTTCTGTGTGCACGTATACATGTAATAAAATTTGTATGCCTTTCCCCCGTATTAATCTTGTATCATCAGTTTGTTTTATAGACTCAAATGATCAAAACTTCAGGGGAAGCCAGGTTCGGTGGCTCAGCCTGTAATCCGGCGCCTTGGGAGGCTGAGGTGAGTGGATTGCCTCAGCCCGCGGGTTCGAGACCCGCCTGGGCAACTTGGCGAGACCTCATCTCTACAATAAGTCAAAAAATCAGCCCGTGCCTGTAGTTCCAGCTACTTGGAAGGCTGAGCAGAAGGATCACCGGAGCCCAGCAGGTTGAGGCTGCGGTGGCTGGGAGCGGCCCCTGCACTCCAATCTGGGCGACAGAGTGAGACTCCAACTCAAAAAAAAAAAAAAAACTTCAGGGGAAAATTTTAAGCTTCCCTATAGCTTCATGGTCTGTCTCCACAGTGTTCATGTCTGTTTGTAAAATAAAATGAACGCTCACAGATTGTGCTGGGCTTTAGGCAGTGGGAGAATGAATGTTTTCCCTTTGCCAGAGGAGGTATGTTAGGATGGCACTTCTCAGCCCTCTATGGTTCATGCAACCAGTCTGGCCACTGAGCCGTGAGCAAAAGTGACACGTATCACTTCCAGGCCAGAGCATTTGATTGCTGATGTGAGACACTCTTTCCTTCTTCCTGGCAAAGTTCAAGGTTGTGATTCTTCCAGAAGCCTGGGTCTGAGTGAAAAGATGCAAGTCCTTGGCTGACTAGCTGACTTGCAGTGGGCACGTGTTGTAAGTCAGGAATAAACCTCCAGTGCTATGAGCCTACCCTTTTTTTTTACTGACATGGAGACACAGAATTCACAGGACAGAATCATAGGGATTGCTTATTTTCTCCTTTGTAAAAAGTCTTAAGCTGTGTGATTCTAATTGACATCTTAGCAGCAAAGAGCTTCTTTTAAACACTTTATAGTCTTTGGTAATAGGGCCTTTGTTTCTTTTACTAAGCACTAACCAAAATTGATTAGTTGGTATTTTGATTTTTCTTTTTAGAAAAAAAACTCTACTTCCGTCTAAATATGCTAGTAGTCTTTCTGTTCAAGTAAAACAACGTGAATCTTTTAAAGTGCTCATAAAAAGAAGGTCCTTTTATGATAAAATGGGGGGATATTTTGGATTCCTACTTAAAAAAACCATTTTTAAAGGCTCTGGTGTTTGCCTTCCAAGGGAGGGGCAAGGTTACCAAAGCTCTCTTAGTTTCCACCTCTTGCAGACAACCTTTCCTCCAATTATCAAAGACTGAGCTTTTAGTTTACTTTAAGAAAACAAAGCCGGGTTGGGTAGCTCAACCTGTAATCCCAGTGCTTTGGGAGGCTGAGGTGAATGGATTGCCTGAGCCCGCGGGTTCGAGACCCACCTGGGCAACTTGGCGAGACCTCATCTCTACAATAAATCAAAAAAAATTAGCCGGGCGTGGTAGTGCACGCCTGTAGTTTCGGCTACTAGGAAGGCTGAGGTGGAAGGATTGCCGGAGCCCAGCAGGTCGAGGCTGCGGTGGCCAGGAGCGGCCACTGCACTCCAGTCTGGGTGACAGAGTGAGACTCCAACTCAAAAAAATAAAAAAAGGAAAAAAAAGAGAACAAGAGTTAGGTACTGACACTGATCAATTGTGAAGGCCACAGTGACTTAGCAAGTGTATTGCCACTAATAAAAGAATCCTAGAATAAAAGAATGAGAAGAGAAAGAGGAACTAGTTGAGGGCATTTTTAAAAATGATGACGATGACTCTAAAATGTTCAAAGTAACGTGTCCATGTAGTTTTAAAAAATCAAATGGTGCTAAAAGATTTATAAGGAAATGTACCCGGGTATTGAGTCATCCTTTTCCCTCTGCCATCCTCTTCTGAGGCAACCAGTTCCAATTCATATGAATGACTAACATGCTTATTAATAAATAACATGCTTATAATCTAGTAATAGAGATCACTTCTATTTATTCCCCCTTTCTTTTGATATAATTTTAAATAAGAATGTTTGATAAAGTCGTTCATATAATTTACATTATTATGAAATTGCAGAAACATTTTTACTACTGAAAATTATACACGAAGAGTATATTTCCTTTCTCATAAACTGTTTATTTTTCCTGGAGTTAGCTTTTGGTTTTTGTTTGTATTGCTAAGTTTTCTGTGTACATATGACCATTTTTTCCTCTAATTCTCCAATAAATACCATACATTTATAAAAAATGTTCGCAAATGTTCAAGTATATTTTCAAATATTATATAAACCCATGTCTCCTCCTTCCTGCCACCTCCAACAACTTGTTTGAATTTTTTCATCTTCCTATTCTAATCTGGACTTTTAGGTTGTACACGTTTGTTTTCCTGGCACTGTGTTTTTTGCCATTCTCTCCTGTTTCCCGGGTCCTGTCTTCCCCTTTCTTGATGTAGTTTCTTGTCTTGCTGGAGCACATCTTCCAAGAAAAGGTGCATAGATAGTATTTAATTTACCTTTACATGTAACTGGTAATTGACTGGCAAGACCAGCTTTATGGATATATGATCTGTGCATGGTCTCCATATTAGAAGGCTCCCAAGCTTTGTTGTTGCCATCTTGAAATTCTCAGTTTTTGAACAAGGGGCCCCGCATTTTTATTTTTCATTATGCCCACGAATTCTGTAGCTGGTCATATTGACTAGATATAGAAACTTAGTCATTGTTTCACTTTCTTCTAGTATCTAGCATTGCTGTTGAGAAGTCTGATGCCATTCTGGTTCCCTCTCTGTTGTATTTGGTTCAATCTTTTTCTCTCTGAAAGCTTGTATTAGCCTCCTTTTATTTCCAATGAACTGAAATTTTATGATGATGCCCTTGGATTGGATCTTATTACCTTGTAAACCCGATGGGTTCTTGCAATCTTGGGGCTTCTGCACTTGGATATAGAGAAAATTTCCTGTATTAATGTTTTGATAATTTTCTTTTTTCTATTATCTCCCTTTATAGAATTATTATTATTTGGCTATTGGACTTCATGAATTGATCTTCTACTTTTATTATCTTTATTTCCTAATACCTAACTGGCTTATTTTATTCTGCTTTTGGGGATTTTTCTTTGACTTTATTTTACACTGCTTCTATTAACTTTATTATTTTGATTATCGTATTTCAAATGTCTCCTCTTAGTCTCTGATTATTCCTTTTCTATAGCTTCTTGTTATTTTGATATGAGTGTATCATTTTTCTCTTATCTTTCTGACTATATTCATGATAGATTTTGGGGGGGAAGTATTCTATAGTTCCTCTGTGTTCTGCTTTCTTTGTTGTTGGTTTTTCTCGTTATAGACTTTCTTCAAATATCTACTGATCCTTGACTCTCAGTTCATATTGAAAAGTAATAATAAAAAAGCTGATTGTAGGGTGTGTGTGTGTGTGTGTGTGTGTGTGTGTTGTCGTCATTGTTGTTGAGTGGTGAGCTGTGTATAAAATGATGTGATAAGACTAAGTCTTTTCTTGTGAGAAATCCCAAATGTCAGTATTCATCAGTCTTTTCTCTCTAGTATCTAAATTTCTCCAAAGAGCAAATTCTACAATATCTGTAGTTACACACGCTGTAAGAGGAGGCATGGAAAGGGAAGAATGATGATATTTCACTCTGCAGTATGCAGACTTTCATTGAATGCCTCTATTTTCAAATTTATGCCTCAGACTTTCTCCCACTGCGCCTGTTTCTCCTCACTTCAGGGATGGAACTCGGGCTCATTTTTTCAGAGAATAAATCTTTAATCTACTGTTGGGAGCGTGTGGGCTGGGGGTACTCAAATGTAGTCTTTTCACTAACCCTTGGGTCTTTAGACCCAAGAGACTCCTGCATGCCTTGTCCATCCAAGCTCTGAGTCTTTCCTGAGTTTTGCAGAGAAAACTGATATGCTTCTCATCATTGCCTCCTGTGAGGGCAGATGAATTTATATTTCCTCTGTTTGGCGAAGTGAGATTCACGCCTCTGTCCATTTTTAAGCCTCCCAAACTTGGTGACATCTATTGTTAGCTTTCATCTCTACGCCTGCTCTTTTTGTCCTTCTGACTTTATACTTTTCTTTTCTTTCTTTCTTTCTTTCTTTTTTTTTTTTTTTGCTTATATATTGGTGGTATTTCAGGAGGGGACAGAGACTCATGTATTTTTTTCAGTCCAACACATTTAAATATAATTCTTGATTAACTTTGTAAAGTTTTTCTAATACTCTATGTCAGAATTGAAGCTGGCAATGAAATGACATGGAGAGTATCCAAAAGCAGAAATAAAATAAAATAAAGAGAAAAACAGAATGTTATTGTTTGACAAGGACTGTTCCTAGCTGTATAAATAGATCTTTAATACCAAGGACAGATGGAGGACTTTTTTTTTTTCTTTTAGAGGTTATTCAGCTTTCTAGTTTTTGGAAAATATAAGTAATCAAGTGCCAATGTAAGAAAGCCCTAGTCCTTTTGCATGAGAGAAAAAGTGAAGAAAATGTATAATGAGAAACACCTACTCAGAATTGGGAGCGCTGCATTGGTTTGAATGAAACTTTCTAGCTCTAGAATTCTGTGTAAATTCATTTTAATAATTATTCACGGTGGGGGGGGACACCTCTTCTTTAATGAGCACTGTGACAAAGAGAAGGAAGAGAAGTTAAAAATGAAGATTAAGGATTGATGCCTGCAGTTTAGTTTGAAGTGTATTTAGAAATAAGAAGAATGTATAGAGAGATGTGTGGAAGAGTAGATATAAAGCAAGGAGAGTAAAATATCAGTGGTATGATCCAGGTGATACGTGAGTGTTCGTGGTAAAATTCTTTCAATTTTGCTGTGTATTTGAGATTTTTCATAGTCCGATGTTGGAAAAAGTGAGGTTGTCGTGGTAACAAAGTGAGACAGAGGTGAAGAAACAATACTTCTAGGTGTGTACTGACCGGCACAATTAGCACAGAGAAGACACTGTCACCAAGATTTTCTTGGAGAAACATCTCCATGTGGAGTTCTAGAACTTTTTCCTTCTAAATCCCGTGAAGTTGTGCACTTAGTGTGGCTCTTTCTGGGCTCTTACCCTTCAAACCTAAAGTGAAGACAAAGGTAACATTCAACTAAAAGCTACAGACTCTCAAGCCATAGCCTGGAAATTTGACAAGGAGGAAGTGATACTGATTCTTACTGCTGGAGTAGAAGGTCGAATTCCTATGTGATCGTCCACTTTATCATCATAGAAAATCTGACCCCGCCGTTTCAGTTGGCAGATTCTGATGACTAGAGCACCGAGCTAATGAAATCTGTGGAGTGTTGGCCAAATGACCTTTAGTCTAAGGGAGAAAAATTATGATTTGATATCAGAATTATGGGTTATCACACAGACCAGTTTGCTTCATATGAAACTATTATCCAATGGAAACGGCTACAACTCTTATCCTAGTGTTACCTTTGGAAGCTGTGACCTTTGTGACAAAGGGGAACTGAGAGCAGGTTTATCTCAAACATGCTTGTTCCCACTTTTGGAGAAACAGTTCACTTATAGTCATAGGAGACGATTGATAGGGTTAATTTTCTAGGTGTTAAGAGTTCATCTGGGTGGTAAACAATTTTCCTTTTAGGAGACTATTTTAATACAATGTTCTAAAAGTTGACAGCGTTGTAAAAATGTTGCCGCAGGAAATATTCTATTCAAATATAAATATTAAATGTATGTGTCCAGACATTATGTTTGTCTATTCTCATGTTGAAAGATGCCGCTGCTATCATTTGGAATATTGTATATAGTGTAATGTGACTTGGTATACAGTCAGCATTACTGTGTGCTGTAATCACAGGCTGTGAGGGATGCTATAACTGCTGGGTTGATGTTTTCACTGATATAGAGCCTATTCATTAGAGAATAACCTCCCAAGGATTGTCTGAACATGTTGATATCTGCCATTTTACAAGGACAATTCTTTCATACTTCTTCAATTTGAGTTTTTTTCAGACATCAGGCGCACTCACGAACTAAAGAAAATGTCATTTGAGCATTCAAATATGGTATATTTTGAAAGATCTTTGTGGCTATTATAAACATATACCAAAAGAAATTTATCAACTTGCATGCTGAAGCTTGAGAAAGTTTGATTGTTTTAGTGTAATGCCCTTATTTTGGAAATAAAGTGTGAGTGCACCAGGATCTCTGACTTGTTTAAGAATGTAGAATTCCAGAGTGTGAACATACACACTGGTGGAGAAGAAATTAAACAAAAATTTTAAAAAAAGAAGAATACCAGAACAGGTACTAGATTTAAGCTCTCCTAATCAATGGTGGCAATTTCTCTCTTCCCTGTATCACCAGTCCTATTCAAGACAGGATTTCTGTCCTGGTTTGGAAACTGTCTCTGTTGAGTTGTTAATCATTTGGAAGAGCTTTCTAAATCCCAAATTAGAAATACTTTATTATTTTTTGTTCATAGTTGTTAGAGGAAAAAAATACCTTCGAAAAGTAATGACTACAACAACAAGACAAACAACCTAATTAAAAATGTGTAAAAGATTTAAATAGACACTTCATAAAATAACATATATGAATAACTAAAAAGCTCATGAAAAGATATTCATAATCATTAGTCATCAGGGAAATGCAAATAAAAACCATGATAAGCCGGGCTCGGTGGCTCAGCCTGTAATCCCGTGCCTTGGGAGGCCGAGGTGAGTGGATTGTCTGAGCCCGCGGGTTTGAGACCCGCCTGGGCAACTTGGTGAGACCTCATCTCTACAATAAATCAAAAAATTAGCCGGGCGTGGTAGCGCACGCCTATAGTTCCAGCTACTTGGAAGGCTGAGGCGGAAGGATCACCGGAGCCCAGCAGGTCGAGGCTGTGGTGGCCGGGAGCGGCCATTGCACTCCAGTCTGGGCGACAGAGTGAGACGCCAACTCAAAACAAACAAACAAACCGTGATGAGATACCACTACACACCCACTGAAATGACTTATATAAAAAAAGACTACTACAAACACCAAGTTTTGGTGAGGACAGGGAATAAGTACTGTCATACCCTGCTGATGGGAAGGTAAATTAATGTAATCACATTGGTAGATTTCTTGGCAGTTTTTTGTAAAGTTAGAGACACATTTGGGTAAAACACACTCATCTAAGAGAAATAAAAATGTATATACAAAGACTTGTATACAAACGATCATAGCAATTTTATTTGTAATAGTCAAAAACTCAAAAGAATTCAAATGTGTGAGAAAATAAATTTCTGTTATTTTAAGCCATCCAGTGTTGTGCTAATTTGTTACAGGAGCCCTAAAAAACAGTTAACTATGATTCCACTCATATAAAGAAAATTCACATTTACCTATGGTAACAGAAAGCAGATCAGTGATTGACTGGGCCCAGGGATGGAGGGAGGGAAGAGATTGTAAAAAAACAAGGAAATTTTCTCGGCAGATACAAATGTTCTGTATTTAAACTGTGGTGATAGTGCCACAGGTGAGTACACTCATCAAATTTTAAATGGGTACATTTTCAATGAGTGCATTTTATTGTTTAAGTGACACCTTATTAACGTTTATTTTTGAAAGGCAGTGATTATTTCCTCAACACAGGTAATTTCTGAAAGTAGAGACGATGGTCTCGAGAACACCTGTGGATATGTTAGAAGTTGTCCTCAGTGAAGACTCTCCCTAGAGAAATATGATGGCTTCCTGTTTGAGAATTGGACAGTACAGTGTTGCCTGGTCTTTGTTTTCTTTAACAATGCTAAGTAAATGATAGGGGTTTCATTTGGTAATTCAGTTTCATGTTTTCCTTTGACTTTGCAGAGTTCAAAGTTAAGTTTGAAACATTAAAATAAAAGGAAAAAATCTATGAAGTTGTTCTTATCAGTTCCAGCTGTTTTCCCCAAATAGATCAACACTGCTTTAGGGCATTGTCTTACCTTTTATGTGCAGTGTATGAGGATTTGCAATGCTGCCCCGAGGAAGCCTATTTAGTCTGTTGGATAAGGTGGTCCTTCCTGTCATTATCTATTTGTAAATTTCTCCAGAGACCCCTTCCCTCAGTGCCCTCCACCCTAGGCTCCTCACCTGAACTATTTGTCAAAAGCACAAACATACCAAAGGATGTGATTCAGAAGTTCTGGAATCTGAATGTTTAACAAGTTTCCTGGTTCTGTGGTAGGAAGTCCAAGACTCTATCTTGAGAGACAATGCCCTTGGAACAATTAAATGAGCACTCTTTCCCTTGATTCTTGGGATTTAAAACTTTCCACATGCCATGTTCCCATTAATCCTGCCTAGAGCTCAGTGAACCATTTCGATCCTCAGACTTAAGACTTTCTTCTTCAGACAGGGAGGGTTTTTTTTGCCTCTACTATTTATTTAATTATTAATTCCCCTTCCTCTGTTCCTTCTCTTCTTTCTAGACCTCCTTTTTGTCCATGAGGCATCCTGGATCTGCTTTCAAGTTTCTTTGTTTTGTCCTGTGATTTCTGTCTTTGTCTCTTATCTGTGCAGCAACGAATTTTTTTTCAGGTCTCTGAGTTGGTTCTTGACTGTGACTGTTCCCTTTTACAAATTGTCTATTCAATCCCTAAATTAAAACATTTTTGCTTTTAAATAAAAATTAATCTTATTTTTCTTCGGTTCCACAAAGTCTTTTTCAAGCCCTAATTAGATCTCTTTGAAGATTCTTGTTCCTGTTATGTTGAAGTTCTTATCTGATTCTTCCTTAGTCTCTTTCAAGTGGAACTGTCTCTTGTCGCTGCTTGGTTTCTTCCTTCTCCTCTGGCTGCTAAATACATCCTCTCTTCCTCCTTTGCCTGCTCAAGGCATCTCTATCCTCAGAAATTGGGCCAGGCTCCTAAGATCTCTCAAGCAGTGAGAACCCCACCACCTCTCTATTTCCTGAAATTCTGTGTTTAGAACGCTGATATGGATTAGGGACACAATTAACTAGGGTGTTGACATGAGGCACAGCAAGGGAAAGAAGAGAAGTTTAAGGTTCTTGCTGCATTGTGGAATGCTGTCTTTTTTTTTTTTTTTTTGAGTTGGAGTCTCACTCCGTCGCCCAGACTGGAGTACAGTGGCCGTTCCCGGCCACCGCAGCCTCGACCTGCTGGGCTCCGGTGATCCTTCCACCTCAGCCTTCCAAGGAGCTGGAACTACAGGCGTGCGCTACCATGCCCGGCTAATTTTTTGATTTATTGTAGAGATGAGGTCTCGTCAAGTTGCCCAGGCAGGTCTCGAATCCGCGGGCTCAGGCAATCCACTCACCTCAGCCTCCCAGGGCACGGGATTACAGGCTGAGCCACCGAGCCCGGCTGGAATGTTGTTGTCTTTTGAGGATCAGACTCTTGGGAATGTATATACATATATATATATATGTGTATTTTATATATATATATATAAAATTGTATACTTATTATATTAAGATGTATGAAGTTATATAGTAAGATATGTATATATATATATATATCCCTTCATTTTGTTAATGTGATGCAGGGCCTAGGACTTCCCTCACTTGAGAGGAGCCCTCTGCCCTAAAAACTCTCATGGAGGTCTTCAAGAAAAAAAAAAAAAGAACGCAGGATCAATGATGCTTTAGCTTCCATCTGAGCCAGGCAGAAAGGTCTCCTTGCCCACTCATGGGCTAGACCACTTCATCTGGCAGGTTGCCAGTTGGGGTTTTTATGGCCAAAATTAGCATGTGGTTTTTTTGGTTGTTTTTTTTGTTTTTTTTTTCAAATTCATCTTGCTTATATCCTTCAGGAACTTGTGGCTGCCGCTGGGCAGGATTCAAAGACTCCAACTTGTTTTACCTTTGTACTTCGCTAAGAAACTCTAGCCCATCCAGGGATGGATTCTTCATTCTTTTCAAAATAATTCTTCCTTGGCTGGGTATGGTGGCTCAAGCCTATAATCTCAGCACTTTGGGAGGCCAGAGGCGAGAGGACTGCCTGAGCCCAGGAATTTGAGACCAGCCTAGTCAACACAGCGAGACCTCACCTTTACAAAAAAATTTAAAAATTAGCTAGGCATGGTGGTGCACACCTAGAGTCCCAGCTACTCAGGAGGCTGAGGTGGGAGGATTGCCTGAGTCCAGGAGTTTGAGGCTGCAGTAAGCTGTGATCATGCCACTACACTCCAGGTTAGGCAACAGAGTGAGACCCCCAACTCAAAAATAAACATTAAAAAAAGAACTCTTCATCTCCAGATTTCCTTTAGTCTCTTACTAACCAAGCAATTCAAAGTATCTCTTTGGAAAGTAGAGCTCTACAGGACCAGCTTCTGATTCTAAAGTCTAAGCTCTCACTGCAGAGGACAGCAGTAGAATGAATAAACAAGAAAAAACAAAAACAAACAAACAAACAAACAAAAAAACCCAAGGGATGTAAATTAGCTCCCTTTAAGAGTAGAGTGAGTCTGATTTAAACCTAGGTAAGAATCAGGTTTTACTCAATCTTGTTACACAGCTGAACACAGTCTCTTAATGAAGGTCTGCAGTTGCTAATTGTTGACTTGATTTCTGCTTGAACCACAGTTCTGCTTCCAAAATCTGACCCATCTGATCTGTGCATAAACCTGGAGGTTGAATCAGCAAGTTCACAAGGAAAACAGCAGGGTCCTCTTTTGAGATATATTAAGGTTTTGGGTCGTAGTACAATTTTTTACCTTGTTAATTAAAAGGAGATGCATGCCTACTCCTCGATGCATCACCAGCATAGAGAGGACTTCTGCCACAGGGCTTTCTGATGTTAACATCCTAAGGAGATGTCCCGTCTGCTGCTACTCTTTCTTGGCTCAGTAGCAGCTTGGTTTACCTGGATATCTGAACCACTGGGAGCCAGCAGGTGTTCAAGAGACAAATATGAACTGCTGGCTCTGGGAAGCCAGCTGGAGCCACAGACTCACCGAAAGAAAAGGGGAAGTTAGTCTAATGTTAGGCAAAATGGCATTTCTCTTGTTGACAAGGAAGTTTTCTTTTTCTTTCTTTCTTTTTTTTTTTTTTGGAGTAGGAGTCTCACCCCGTCACCCAGACTGGAGTGCAGTGGCCGCTCCCGGCCACCGCAGCCTCGACCCGCTGGGCTCCGGCGATCCTTCCGCCTCAGCCTTCCGAGTAGCTGAAACTACAGGCGCGCACTACCATGCCCGGCTAATTTTTTTGAGTTATTGTAGAGATGAGGTCTCGCCAAGTTGCCCAGGTGGGTCTCGAACCCGCGGGCTCAGGCGATCCACTCACCTCGGCCTCCCAGAGTGCGGGATTACAGGCTGAGCCACCGAGCCCGGCTCTTTTTTTTTAGAGACAAGTTCTTGCCAAGTTGCCCAGGCTGGTCTCGAACCCCTGGACTTAAGCAATCCTCTTGCCTCTGCTTCCCAAAACGATGGGATTACAGGCATGAGCCATGGCGCCTGGCTGACAAGGAAGTTTTCAAGAGCCTTATACATAAAAATTTCTTGTGAACCTTACTCATACTAGCCCTGTGAGGTAAATTGGGCCATTTCATAGATGAGAAAACAGGCTTAGGGACCTACATAAACTCATGCAGCTTCTTAGAAACAAAACTGGGAGTAGAATCCAAGTCTCTTGGTGCCTAGTTTTTATCTCTTAGAGATCTGGCAAGTTACCTGGGTGTGTTGATTGATATCATCCTAATTTTCCTCCTCTTTCTTTTGACTTTGGAGGATTATTACAGTAGCACCCGTACGGGATGCTGTAAGATTTCCGTCTCTAAAGGAGCTGGGAATAGAATCCTTTTGTCTGTGATCACAAGGGCACAAGGGCCTGCAACCAGGTTGAACCAAACCCCTGCTGGACCTACTGCCCCTACTCTCCTAGAAGCTTTCTGAGGCAGTGGGTTTCCAGATGGAGAGGTGGACTCTGAAAAGACATCGCATGGAGTCAATAGAGCCAATGAGCAGCCATTTTAACATTGGTCACTTTTGTCATATTTTTCTGTCAGTTCACTTAAATTTGCCCTCTAATCACTAGCCAAGGACAGAACCCGCTGGGATCGGTGGCTCATCCTGTAATCCTAGCACTTTGGAAGCCTGAGGCGAGTGGATTGCCTGAGCCCACAGGTTGGAGACCAGCCCTGGCAACTTGGTGAGACTTCCTCTCTACAACAAATCAAAAAATTAGCCGGTCGTTGTAGTGCATGCCTGTAATTCCAGCAACTTGGAGGGTTGAGATGGAAAGGATTGCCTGAGCCCTGCAGGTAGATGCTGGGGTGGCCGTGAGCATGCCACTTGCACTCCAGCCTGGGTGACAGAGTGAGACTCCAACTCAAAAAAAAAAAGGACAAAAGGACAGAACCAGTTTCTCAGGGGTAGCTATTGATAATTACTTTACAACCCCCTCCTCAGTTTCTTTTGTAAACAAGTTAACCTAATCAGCCCTTTACGACAGACCCCATCACCATGGCAGCAATCATGTGACTAACCCACTCATCTGACTGCTGTCCATCCCCTGATGTCAGTACCTGCGACTACCTGTCCCCTTCATGATGACGTGAAGCAGACCACCACCCAATCACCTTGATGACCTTTTCTCATCCAAGGGTAAGTTTAAAAGGATTAGACTCCAAGTGGCCAATCGTCATTGTTTGTTAAACTCTGGTGTGTCCACATGGCTCTTTGAGCTATGGCTGCCAGGTTTCTTGGCTTTGGCCCCCTCCCCTACCTTGGGGAGATGAATCTCCACTTTCTCAAATTTACTTTCTAAATAAACTATATTTTCCAATCTAACTTTTGTGCAATTCTTTGCATCTTTCATGTGGCACCAGATCGCAGACACCCCCATCGGATCTGACCTAACATTGTGAAGGCCCCGCTGGGATTTTTAACCTAACAGGCTCAGACTCAGATTTCTCATTTGACCTCTTATAAGTCAGTGGTGAATTCCACAAGATGCCATCAGGGCTTCTGAATCCCTTTGGGCCCATCAGTGGAAGTGTGACCACCAAGGAAAAAGCTTTTGCTTCTCCAGCTCACAGAAAAGCAAAAGAGCCGAGTGTGAATGTGAATTAACTTTGAATTTGCCTGACTAGAGGTTGCCCACCTTGTCTAAACTGCCCACAGGTGCCCAGTATGTCGAGGGAGCTGCATCTGAGGGAGAGTGGGAAAGGGGTTCTTATCCAGAAGATAAACCAACTCAGGAGCCAGGTTGACCTTGGTGATGGCACTTAACTGTGCCCACCTCATTTTTCCATTCTCAAAGTAGAAAGAAATTTCACAGATCACATTTATGAATGGATGGAGGAGTGGGGCAGGAGGCAGGTTTCCACCTGCAGCTCTGCACAATATCAGGTAGTGTGTGGATCTTTTTAGTCACATGTGCAGAAGACTTCAGTCCTGCAAACAGTAAAACCTTGCTCTCTGAGTCATATTTTTCAGAAGTTGGGTCTTATTTGTTGTAGCATGCTTAGAGCTACTCAGAGGCAACTTTGCCCTTGTTTTCTTTCATTTTCTCTACACCGGGCCTAGGCCCTATAAGGCAGAGGTCCCCAACCTGTAGCCTGTAAGGAACCAGGCCACACATCAGGAGGTGAGTGGCGAGAAAGCATGGGAAGCTTCAGATATATTTACAGCTACTCCCCATCACTCGCATTATTGCCTGAGCTCCACCTCCTGTCAGATCAGTGGCAGCATTAGAGTCTCATAGGCATGCGGACCCTATTGTGAACGGTGCACGTGGGGGATCTATGTTGCACTCTCCTTGGGAGAATCTAATGCCAGATGATCTGCGGTGGCGCTGAGGCGGTGATGCCAGCGTTGGGGAGTGGCTGCAAATACAGATGAACATTAGCAGTGAAGTTTGACTGCATAGAGACCACAATAAATCAATTGCTTGCAGACTCATATCGAAATATTTCATAAGAAGAATTATTTCATCATACATTAAAATGTAATAATGATAGAAATAAAGAACTTCAATTGAATCCTCCTGAAACCCCCCCCCCACAAGTCTGTAGAAAAATTGTCTTTCACAAAGTTAGTCCTTGATGCCCAAATGTTTGAGGACAGTTACTGTAAGGAACTGTGGTAACTCATGGCCTAAGTCATGTGGTCTGTACACGGCCATGAGTCTAATTTCTAGACTCTTTTCCACCACTATCTTGAGCAAGTCGTTTGAATTTCTTGATTCTCCCTTTTCTGTCCTGTGAAATGCAAACATCCCCTTGAACTCTGATAGTCTGTCTCTACTGTTCCCTCAAAGGATAGAATGTGGTACCATCTTACTTCGAGATATGACCTATAGCTGTAGGTCAACAATTTCTTGAGTGATTTGCACTAAAATTGCCAACCTTGTAGAGACTAAAACAGTTTTGCAGAAACAAAAACAAAACAAAAAAACTTCTATTAATTCCTTTCTTGGCTTATATTTGATCAAATGCCAGGGATGAGTGGCACAAAAAACAAAACAAAACAAAAAACATGGTCAGGAAAATCCCCTGAACTTTTCCCCTTTGCCCTTTGCTTATTTTTGTGTCTTCAGGTGTTTCAATGTACAACCGAGTTGTTAATGTTTTCTGTTTAATAAACAGAACATCTGTAACCTCTGCTCCTGATGTTCTTGATCAGCTTGGCTATTAGCTAACAAGGAACTAGTTTGAGCCACGGGACTCAAGGTCACTTTCACTGTTCTTTCATTTGCATTCTCTGTATAATTCTCTGTGTTAATGCTCTCTCTTTGAAAACACCCTGCTTTAAATATATCATTGCTTTCTCCCTTGGGCCCAGGACAAATAACACAGCCCACACCATACAGAGCCCTACACTGGATTAGCACAATGATTCATATTTGGTGAGCGTGTTCCTGGGGCTCAGAGAGTGACATTCATTTATACTTTCAAAAATAATCCTCAGAGCACTGATAAATTAGCCACCAGGGACTGACTGGCTGCTAAATGGCCTACTTTGGCATCTAGACCTGAGAACCACTGGAATCTTAGTGTAACCTGGGCTTTGTTCTGAGTTTCGTAGGGCTTGGGCTGCACAGGAAACGTGCTGATTCTGAATTTTACTTAAGAGGGATGTCCTGAGAGGCAGGTCAGAGCTGGTAGGGGGTCCAGCCTACTAGTGAAACTCTTGCTACCCCCAGAAAGACAGGACATTTTGCATGGTTACCTTTGTTTACTTACTAACGCGTGAGAGATCATGTCATCTGTAGCAGACTCATCCTCACTTGTTTTTTTACTCATTTAAATCATTTCTTTTTAGGTTTTTCTTTCACTTTAATCTGTTTTAATTTTAACATATTGGTTAAAAACTTTAAGGAATTTGTAATAACAGTTGAACCACTATTCTAAAAGTCTTTCTTTATGTAATTCTCTAGAGTCTTTGCCGTTTCTAGCTTGGCCTGCCGGAAGCAATTTATAACCAACAATATTCTCACCAGGCACATTAGTGGCTATTTTTCTTAAACAAAAAAATAGGGTAGAAAAAAATGTAAGAGATCTACAAGGAAGTGATGTGCTGATGACTTCAACTGATACTTTAGGTAGAACACGTAAGTAGACATGAAATAGTTAAGCTGTGAAAGAATTTAAACAAAGCAGAATTCATAGCTCACCAGTTGCTGAGGATGGAGGGATTTAGGCAAAAGGGGAATAATGATGTGGCAATACAAGAAGTAAACACAGGCTAAAGGTCTTGGACTCAGTAGGAGAGAAACTTTAACCTGGCCTAGAACCTAAATTAACTCTTCCTAACCTTGATTTCTTCCAGATTGCCAAGAAGTTTAGGCTCAATTGCAAACAGCCAGTGAGAGTCCTTGGAGACTTTGGTCTTTGATATGCAATCTAAAGATTGAAAGATTATACTCTCTCTCTAATTAAATCTTGCTCTAACCTTGAATTGAATGCCTGCAAGGTGAGTAGACAAGACCCAACCTGCTGTGTGGAGTTGATTCCCACGAAGCCTGGGAGAGGCCATGCCCTCCTAAGAGGAGACCGCCATGATCATGATTTGCAGCAAAAGTTGCTACAACAAGGCTATATGTTCATATAGGTAAGCAGAGACTGATAGTGAAGCACAGGCAGTGTGTTTTTTTCCTGAGATGCTGATGTTGATGTGAGTAACCTTGAGGATGATTACAATCTATCAGGATAATGGGAATATTTGCATTTAAAAGGACAACCTATTGTCAGAACCTTTGTACCACAGTACTAGAAAACAGACCATTGGCACAAAATTATACTATGATTAAAGCCCTAGGTAACACATGGTTTCTAAGCATTTGTGTGAGTTATTTGCCCTTGGGGCCGTTGTACTCAAGTAGTGTCTTTCCTTTGATCTTAAGACCATTATTTGCTAAATAGTTTTATGATGTCAGGGACCTTACAGGTATTGTTCAACTAGTTCCTTTTGAGGAAGTGAGTCTCAAAGGCCTGTCTTCTGCTCAAGGTCACATAGCTAGTTACTTGTAGCAAAGAGATACTTCAGCTACTCTTACACGACAAGTGGGGCATTTAACACACTGAATATGCAATCCTTGTTCACGTTGCCTTGCTTTTCTTGGACTCTTGCTGTGGTCCACAAGCTGCCAAGTGGAGATTCTCTTACACAAAATATTTCTTACACCAAATATTTCTTCCCAGAAGGGAAAGAGGGAGTGAGCTTAGAGAAGAAGGCTCTCTCTTCAGTGGAGTGATTTGAGAGGCACCAAAAATCCCCATTTGTGTTAGTTCCCTAGGGCTGCCATAACAAACTACTGCAAACTGGGTAGCTTAAAACAAAGAGTCCGGGGTGCAGTGACTCATGCCTATAATCTCAGCACTTTGGGAGGCTGAGGCAGAAGGATATCTTGAGCCCAGGAGTTTGAGACCAGCCTAGGCAACATAGAAAGACCTCATCTTTACAAAAGAAATCAAAAAATTAGCAGGGCATGGTGGCATGTGCCTGTAGTCCCAGCTACTTAGAAGGCTGAAGCAGAAAGAATGCCTAAGCCTAGCAGGCCAAGGCTGCAGTGAGCCACCATGATTGTGCCCCTGCACTCCAGTCTGGGTGGCAGAGTGAGACCCTGACTCAAAAAAAAAAAAATAAAATAAAATAAAATAAAATAAAAGAAACATTTATCATCTATTCTCTATGATTTATCATCTAATCTCTTTGAAGGTTGCTATCTGTGAGACTATGAGATTTCCTTCTCTCTCCCTACCATTACCTATTTTGCCAAGATCCAAGCCCCCGTTCTTTCTGTAACCGCAAGATGGTATATCTGCTTCTGAACTCTGTTAGTGAGCGGAGAGGATGAGGTGTTGCGATAATCACTCGTGATTCTCCCCTGTGTGCATGTTGCTAAATTTGAGTGCTATTTTTTTCAGTTAATTTCCTTTTGTGAGGTGGTTTTTGAGTGAACCTTCAGAGTGCTAAAGGGAGCTTTCCCTTGGTCCCTACTAAAGAATCCCTTGCTTCTTCCTAGCTTCTGCTGGTTGTGGACAATCCTTGGCGTTGTTTGATTTGCAGCTGCCTGACTCCAATCTTGGTGTTGTCACATCTCTGTGTTTCTGGGCGTGCTTTTCTGTTTCATTTATGGATGTTCTAATTAAATGTAGGGGCCACTCTAATCCAGTATGATCGCATCTCGATTCTTACCTTCATTATGTCTGCAAAGACTCTGTTTCCAAATGAGGTTCTGGGGGGACATGAATTTTAGGGGGACACTATTCAACCCTGTTCACCCTTTATTCTGAAATGCCTCACCTTCACAAATGCTACACTGACTGGCATTCTATTTCAAACTCGACCCTGAATCCCAGAGGAGCAGCTAGCCACTTCACATCATCACCATGAAAGGGAAGGAGACCAGGTATGACAAAGAACACCAGGGGAAGAAAATGTTGCTGTAAAATACAGCAGAAAGTGTTGGTGTGTGCTACCCAAAGGCCAGAGAGTTCCTATAGAAAACTTCAACTTTTATCCAAGGCTAGCCTTGAATATCAAACTCTGCCTAATGATACTTGAGCTCACTTATAACTGGCAAAGTAGCCAAAACCCATTTCCAAAAGGGGCTGGGTTCTCAGATGAATAAATTAAATGGCTGGCTCTGTAGCCATTACTTTTTTTCTATTTATTTATTTTTTATTCTAAAGATGTGGGGTACAATTCAGGGTTGGGTATACAAACATTGATGATGCAGATACCCTTGTTAATGAGGTATGCCCCTCCCTCCCCTAGCAGTTTCCCTCAACTGCCAATCCCCTCCCCCCTCCCCTGACAGTTTCCCATTACCGTCAAACACTTTCTTATAGTATTGTAATTGTTCAAGGTCCGCTTATGAGTGAGAACATATGGTACTCTGTTCTTTGTTTCTGTGATCGATCACTGAGTATGATCGACTCCGAATCCATCCAAGTTGCTGCGAAGTCCATATATCTGTTCTTCTTTATGGCTGTATAATATTCTATTGTGTATATGTACCACATTTTCTTTATCCAGTCCATGTAGCCATTATTAAGCACTTGCAAGCTAAACTCACAAAGATATAGATGGTCCTTCTGAAAAAAATTTACAGTCTATTTTTGAAGGAGAAAATTCATGCATACAGCTAAAAACTGGAGGCTAAGTCTAAAGCATTGTTTAAAAGTGAAAAAATAATTTTTCTCTTTATAAAAATTGGTTCTGTCTATTGCAAACCTGAAATTCCACAGCGAAAATTCCGCAGCAAAGACAAATGCATCACTATGAAGCATACTAATATAAAGCACTCCATAATGTTTTAAAGTAATATGTTTTCAGTCTGTTGTTCTGTGCCAGGCATTGTGTTTAGTGATTTACTTGAACTATTTCATTGGATCTTTTCAAAATCTCCGTGAGGCTAGAACAATTATTGTTCTCATTTTACAATAAGGTAACTGAGGCAACTTGACCAAACTTACTGTTTAGTTCTTAACTGCTATTGGCTACAGAACTCCACAATTCTGTATGTCTCCCTGTAACCTGACCTTCTGTAATTAGAGCTGTAAAGAAGGAAGAACTACAGTCACTGAATTTTGAAAATATCAGTAATAAGGATTCCAGACCTGATGGAACTGATGTCTTGGGATGAGGATATAGAGATAAGAGTTGATTTTTGGAGGCAGACTGAATTTCAGTTCACCAAATCCCCAATCAACCATGTATTAGTTTCTTCTTGCTGCTGTAACAAGTCACCATAAGTTTAATAGCTTAAACCAGCACAAATTTATTATTTTGTAGTTCTGGAGTTCTCAAATCCAGTGTCAGCAGGGATGCGTTTGTTCTAGAGGCTCTAGGAGAGACTCTGTTCCTTGAATATTCCAGCTTCTAGAGTTCACTTCCATTCCCTGGCCTGCGACCCCTTCCTTATGTTACTCCAACCTCTGTTTCCTTCATTGTACAGACTCTCCTACCTCTCTTGTAAGAACCCTTTTGATACATTGGGCCCACCTGAATAATTCAGGCTAATCCCTCCATCTCAAGATCCCTAGATTAATCACATCTGCAAAGTCCCTTTGTCATGTCAGGTAACATATTCACAACTTCTGGGAATTAGGAATGGGTATCTTTGAGGAGGTATTATTCTATCTACCACACTGTGTGACCAGGGGTAAATAACTTAACCTCTTTAAAGCTCATTTTCCCTCTCTGAAAAAATAAAGGGGGGCACATAACAGTATGTAATTTGTTGAGCCATTGTGAGGATAAAATGAGATTATGTTGCCTGGAAGACGAAGTTAATGTAGCTGTTATCATTATTGCGATTGTTTAAGACATGAGCCAGGAACTATCATCATAGATTAAGGTGACAGAGTGTCCTTGGAATCTGCAGGGTGATGAGTGTGGTGCCTGTGGTCTTCACCCAGAACTGAAGTGAGTGACAGGTGCCCCCATTTTGCAAATTGACAAAGCAATGTTGAATGAGATCCAAGGACCTGGATTTGGTGAATCAAAAACCTGGCAAAACAAAGGGCTCTCCAACTCCATGAAGACCATTTCCTTTTGTGCCTAAAATTGTTCTGAGGATTTTAGGAAAAGTTGAATGATGGATCCAGGATAAGAGACTCCTTTGTGGAGTTTGCCCCAAGAATTGGATACAACGGAATACAGGCCAAATCAAATGACATGGTGAGAGGCCTGACAGCCCCCAAGTAAAGTCTCAGATTGCAATTTTTGCCTCTGAAGTCATTGGAAGCCTAATATCATTGTTTCTAACTTCTCTCAGAAGTCTTCTCTGGCTCCGGTGGTTGAAGCAGAAACAGGCTTCTGGACACATGGATTCACTGAGCTAAATAGCCCAGAGTAGAACAGAACCCACTGGCTAATTTTTGTAGGTACAGAAATAGAGTTATAACTGAGAGGATCTTCCCACCCCAATATTCCCTCCCACCATTGCTAGTGTCCCTGTGGAATTCCTTTACCTGTAAGTGGCATGCATAGTATGATTTGTACAGGATAAATTTCAGTTCCAAATTCTCACCTGTTACTCTACCTCCTCCCCATGGGCTCTTTTGGGTTAAGAGTTTCTAGTTTCTGGAAATGTCCTGCTAAAATACAAATACTCTTGACAGAGCATTTGGCCTCATAGAGAATCTTTAGGAATTTTTTATATCATTATTTTACAGATAGGGAAACTGAGTAACTGTGAGGAGTTAGGGTCAACTACAAGGTCAAAGGAGACAGTTTTCATACAAAAGCCTTCTCACTTCTGACACCAACTACCAGTTCAGGAGATTCTCGCCATCCTCAGGTTTGATAATTTGCTAGAAAGACTCACAGAACTTACTGAAAGTGGTTATACTCATGGTAATGGTTTGTTACAGGGAAAGGATATGGGTTAATATCAGTCAAGGGAAGAGACACATAGAACAAAACCAGGACAGAACCAAATGCAAAGTTTCTGTTGTCCTTTCCTTGTGGAGTCAGGATAGCATTACCTTCCAAACATTGATGTGTGACCATCAGGATGGCTCACTTGAGTCTTGGTGTTCTGGGTTTTTATTGGGATTCTACTATGTGGGCATGATTGATTGTCCACATAGTGGTTCAACCTCAGTCTCCAGTTCCCAGTCTCTCTGAGTCTGACTCAAAGCCCTACCCTAAGTCACATGGTTGGTCTTTCTGGCATGGCTCATGCCCACCCTAGACAAAAACATTCCTGTAGAGACTACTTCCTAGAAACCAAGGGCAAAGACTGAACCTCTTTTGGAGCAAGGTTAAATTCTATACTACATATTCTCAAGAAGTTGAGTGACTCAACCAAGGTCACGTGGCTCAAAAACCAAAAAAACCTTGCAATTGTTAAAACTCAGTAATTCTGCATATTCTTCAATGATTAGTAGAGAATATGAGGTAATATAGCATAGTGGTTAAGAGTTTGTAACCAGATTATGGGGTCAAGCCACAATTCTGCCATTTACTACCAGGTGATCTTGGGTAAGTCTGTAACCAATTTGTGACTCAATTTACTCATTCATAAAATGGGGAAAATAATAAATCCTAACTCAGTGAGTCAACACATGTAAATTACTTAAAACAATATCTAGCACATATTAATACTCATGAATTTACTTTTTAACATTATTAAACAGAAAAAATATGTTAAAAAATCAGAAAGTAAGATTCATTCATAATTTTCTCCATTTTGTCTCCCTATTTAATTGATAGCCAAGTGTATATGTTTCCAAACATTTTCTATCCATAAACAAATGAATCATGTTATACATAGTCTTCAGTTTCATTGTTACTTAAGACTTTTATCAACTTTTCTTATTTTTATATGGGTAAGAATTTTTGAAATTATTTAAATACTTACATATTGAATCAATATACAAAACCTGAGCAACAAATTCATTCCTTTTTTCATTTGCAGTAGCATTAAATATGTGAGCAGTTGAAAGCCATCTGGATTAGGGAGGCTGAAAAAGTCCTTTTGATTTGTTTAAAGTCACAATAACAAATGTTGATCATCCCCCAAACAGTCTTGTTCCAACTGTTGGATTCTTTCATCACTTGGGAGAATAGTATTTGTCAGGAGACACTGCTTTTCTAATGTTGAGGAAGAAAAATGACCTTGTAGAAATTTTTGCTTACCTCAGTGGAAAATTTCCAGTTTTCCCAATTGTGAAGCAGCAAAATATTGTTTTTAGCTATTCTGCCTAGAACTCAAAAGAGTTGTATTTTTTAAAAGACAATTATATTCAATTAAAGGAAAACGGAATCAAGTTCTTATATGTGCCAGGCACTGGGCTGGTCAATGTGGGGGATATAAGGTCAAAGACGATCTCATTTTGGGTCCCCCAACCTGACAGGACATACGGATGCACAGAACACGATAAATGACATGATGAATCTATGTTCAACCTGGAGGATATGCGGCTACATCAGAATAAGCATTTAATTCTAACTGGGCTAGGTAAAAGCAGAAACACTTAAGCTATGCCTTTAATGATTTCTGGGGGCACGTGGTTGGGGAGGGCACCTACTCCACGTAAGATGAAAGTATGAGACCATGCGGATGTCAAAGCCTGGCACTAGCAAGAAAGAACTGTTGAATCAAGGCTGACAAGACTGGTGCTTACCCACCATGGAAGGTAATTCTGTCATTGAGAGTTTTCCACCTCACTCAAATGAGAGAAATTAGTGTATGCCTTTTGGGGGAAGGCAGGTAGAAGTGTCCTGAAGCATTATACTCTAACAAAAATGACTTTCTTCTCCTTCCATTTTGGGTTGAGATTTAACTGAGTAAACTGGTAATAGCAGGAATTTATAGAAGTTCTTCTTACCTTTCGAGAGATTTTTAGGGTCTTCAGTATGCCCGGAACAACATTTTGAGAGACATTAAACCCAAAGAGGACAGCAAGGCTCAGGGTCATGGCATGAGCTGATAACACCACACTGGGAGTAGAATCATGGTCTTCCCCAATTTCTATATTAGCATTCTTAATATTCTTTATACTTTATACTTTATCTCATAACCCCTCAGCTTTCTGAATTTCATTTTTTTTTTAATGGGCAAGAGTCTTCAAATTACAAGGCATGCTGGCACCATTTACATTTTAAGAGGCTTACATTTTTAATTTTCTTCTTCATTTCATTGGAACATTTTAGAAAGCTGCACTGCTTTTTATTATGCCACATCTGAGCATATCCTACCACTCTGATTCTAAACCCTGCAGAGCAGGGATGGACTTCAGGGAATCAGAAAAGATGCTGAGAAGTCCAGCAAGTTGAGAGTATTCATCAAGCAGAAGTGGGACAAAGCCCTCTACTTTGTGAGACTCTGTTATGTGAAGGAGACAGAAGATGATGGATTTGGACTGCTGAACTCCAGCAGCCCAAGTGCTCACAGTTTACCTAACATGCCCTCTGCAGCTTAAGATAATCCTACAGTCTGTCCCCCAAAGCATTATCAAATGGCACTGTTCTCCCCTCAATTCAGACTGCTGAATTGCATTAGGCTGTATGTCACTGCATTCCATGACTGACACCAATGGTATTTATCTGTTGAATTTCCATCTGAGTGCCACGCTCATTAGATTTCAGGAGGAACCATTAATGACTCCATTAAAATTTTCTGACTTATTTTGGTTTCACCCTTAAGCAACTGCTTAATTGCTTTGTTTCTCTTGAGACCAAACATTTTCCTGTGGTGGGAGCAGAGAAAATTAATAGCTAATGGAATATAGAAAAATTGGGTAGGAATTTTGGAAATACTTCTCCCTTTTCTAAGGTTCTTCTTGAAAGGAAATCTTTGTAATCACTTTTGTGGGCTGAAGTCCTGCCTCCCTAACATTGCCTGAATTTACCTTTAGTTACTTTCAAGTCTAAACAAAATAGCAACAGAGCCTGCCCAGAAAAGAATGGGATCTAGAGTGATAGGTTAGCATTCACAAGGTAAGACAAAAATAGCCTATGGTTCTTCCTGGAAACATAGAGAAAACACAAAAATTGACAACATGTAGCTGTTTCTCAGTAGCGATGTCTTTGTCCCACCATCAAGTCATTCCTACTTTTGAGTTCATAAGCATAAATAATGTGCATAAAAGAGCTTTCTACTTGTGAATTGTGATGACACCTTTTCATTTAAGTCTTCTTTTGAGCTTTCTATGGTGACGGGTGTACCAAGCAGTGAAAGGAAGTGTAGAATTTCTGTTTTAAAGAAAAATACCTGATTTTGAATTTTCTTGCATCTGTTGATAACTGGTAAAATATTGTCTTCTTCCTCTTCCAGAAAAATCATTGTCCGAGCAGCTAGTGCTAGGAATTATTCATTCCTGTTTCTTCCTTTTTCCCACGCAGATCAGCTATGCATGTTCATTTATTTCATCGTTCCACACGTATTTATTGACTGCCTTCATGGCCTATTGTATTCTGCTAGGTGCTGGGTATATGGTGCTAAGCTGGGTATATGGTTCCTGCCTCCCTAGAACTTACAGTCTTAAAGGAGAGACAGATATTCTAAAACATATATAGATATGTACACATATCTATATATACACATGCATATATGTGCACACATGCATTTGAACACATAGTATGTGATTTAAAATGTGTTATACTTGAAATGAAGGAAAAGAAATGAAAGAACTAATTTCAATGGGGGCACTTGGGAATGGCCTTCCTAAAGAGGTAGCTTTGGGAATGAGTTGGGACTAGAAGGCAGGAGAAAAGAATTCCAAGGAGAGCGCAGGAGCTGTGTGAAGGGCCTCAGAGGAGTGGCCTGTTTGAGAAATTGAAAGAAGAGGAGCATGACTGATAGGAGCAAGCAGGTCACATGGCCATTAGGGTCTGGGAATTCGGCTATTGGAAGAGTCAAAGCAATGCAGTGCAATGAATGAGTTTAGGCTTCAAAGGATCATTCTAGCTGTTGAATGGGGAGCTGATTTAAGGGAACCAAGAGAGGAGAGGGGTTTGCCATGAAAATGGAGCAATGTAGGGAGAGAAATGGGGGATTCAAGTTTTCTCTTGATGGGCCAATTGTCAGAACTTGCTGATTGATTGCCCTGGCTTCTCAGTTAATTTCACTTAGGTGACCTTTCTCCTAAGACTGTGTAACTGTCTCACACTCAGGCAGAAAAAGCTGAGCTGGTATTTCTTTTCTCTTGACTGGAAGAGGCAGTCAATACCACAGGCAGTATCTTTGGCAGAATAAATACCTGAAGGAATTTGTTAACTCCAGGTATCATGCAAACAATTGAATAATTCGAAAGTGACAGAATCCACACTCCAGAATAGTGATTATTACAGTGTTTCTATTTTATGTAAACTATTGAAGATGTAAAATGAGTAGTTTCAGTGATCTATCACAGAAACAAAGAACAGTACCATATGTTCTCACTCATAAGCGGACCTTGAACAATTATCATGATACTATAAAAAAGGGATTGGCAGTAGTGGGAAACTGCCGGGGATGGGGGTGGGGGGGTGGGATTGGCAGTCGATGGAAACTGTTAGGGGAGGGAGGGGCACACCTCATCAACAAGGGTACCTGCATAATCAACATTTGTATACCTAACAGTGAATTGTACCTCAAATCTTTGTAAAAATAAAATAAAATAAAAATAATTTTAAAAAGAAACATACATTCCTTTTCTGTAAGAAATTGACTTGAACCCTTAATTAGTGACAACAAGAAGCAGTTTTGGCTTGCAGTTTGTTCCTCTTCCAGGTCTGGGGATATTTTTGTTTGGTCTGTTCATTGCTCCATACTGGCTTACTTCAGGACATTTCCATCTGAATATTAATTCCTTGGTTTTTGGCCTCTCAAGGGACTCATTTCTATTTGCTTCTGCAAATATGTACAGTGCACTTTGTTTTTTAATTTTTTATCTTATTTTAAAGATGTGGGGTACAAGTCAGGATTAGGTCTACCAATGGTCATCGTACAGGTAAGATTTGGGCCTCCCCTTGGTCCCCACTTTGCCTAGTTTGAGATCAGGTATCCTTATTGATATGTGTCTCCCTCCAACCCCACCCCGGCAGTATCCTGCTACTGTCAATCCCTTTCTTATAGTATTTGGGTAAATGTTCAGGGTCCACTTGTGAGTGAGAACATATGGAACTCTGTTCTTTGTTTTTGAGATAGAACACCAAGTATGATAGGCTCTAAATCCTTCCAAGTCGCTGCAAAGTTTGTATGTTCTTCTTTATGTCTGCTACAGTCCACTTTGAACAACAGGTCTTTGTCAATAGACTTCCTCAGGAGGCTTTATTCCTCTTCAAAAAAAAATTTTTTTTTAGTAAGTAGTTGTGTAACTACTATGTTAGGTGCTAAGAAACTCTGCTTCGTGCTTTCTAGCTGAGATCTCATAAGGTAGGTGTCATTGTTTTCCATCAAAGCCATGTGGTAGGTGTTGGAGATGGACTCTGAACCCAGGTGGGACTGGTTTCAAAGCCAGAGCTCTTGACCATTATCTTGGACATCTGAAGGAGGTTTCCAGTAGCTTGAGTCCTCTGGGCTGAGGCTCTCTGTGGTAGCTACACTCCCTGGTGTGACCTGTGACCACCCTCTGCTTTGGAAAGGAGAGAACATTTTAAGCCACCTGAAGAGGAAACAGTGACTTTGTCCTTGGCATTCCAACTGAATTTTTTTTTTTTTAATTAGAGTCTCACTCTGTTCCCCAGGCTGGAGTGCAGTAGCATACTCACAACCACCGCAGCCTCAACCTGCTGGGCTCAGGCGATCCTTTCACCTCAGCCTTCCAAGTAGCTGGAACTATAGGCACACGGTACCATGCCTGGCTTGTTTTTTGATTTATTGTAGAGACGAAGTCTCACCAAGTTGTCCAGGCTGGTCTCGAACCCCTGAGCTCAGACAATCTTCTTGCCTCGGCCTCCCAAAGTGCTGGGATTACAGGCTTGAGCCACCACACCTGCCTTGTTCCAACTGAATTTACTCACCTTCAGGTCCAGCATCCTGTGGGTTACTACATAACCTCTTAAATTTTTTTTTTTCTTTTCAATTTTTCTCAGTTGCATTTAAAAAGAAACGCTTTTCTCCAACTTTATCATTCCCTTTCTAAGTCAAAAATAACGATTGAGTCATCATGACTGATAAAAGTAAGAGTCAGTGAGATAGTTTTATTTTTTTTAAAGTCTGTTCTAGGCTTGGTTCTGCCCTGAAATGATTGTTTTACATTTCCAATTATGGATGTTAGATAGATTATTAACTGCTTCTTCATGTCAAAACAGTGGCTGGTACAAAGTAGAGATAGATTATCAGTGTTACTTGGTGTTGAATCCGCAATAAGGAAGAGGTTAAGCATTAATTTACTTGACAAACAGGTACTCAGAGCCCTCGGTGTGCCGGGCACCATGCCAGGGACTGGCGTGCACAGGTGTTGAGGTTTAGAAAATCTAGGGTCAGCTGGGCTCGGTGGCTCAGCCTGTAATCCCGCGCCTCGGGAGGCTGAGGTGAGTGGATTGCCTGAGCCCGCGGGTTCAAGACCCGCCTGGGCAACTTGGCGAGCCCTCATCTCTACAATAAATCAAAAAATTAGCCGGGCGTGGTAGCGCTCGCCTGTAGTTCCAGCTACTTGGAAGGCTGAGGCAGAAGGATCACCGGAGCCAAGCAGGTCGAGGCTACGGTGGCCGGGAGCAGCCACTGCACTCCAGTCTGGGTGACAGAGCGAGACTCCAACTCAAAACAAAAAAAAAGAAAAAAAAAAATCTAGAGTCAGCAGACTTAGATTCTAATCTCACTCTGTTGCACGTGAATTGTGAAGTTTGTTTCTCTAAGCCTTAGATTTCCTGTCCAACAATTAGGACTAATCAGAGGACCGTTTTATAGGCCCTATGTTAGGAGG